>CM042194.1:4623216-4640126 GCA_023539305.1 Ilex asprella | reverse complement strand
GGGGATGGAGGAACTTCTTTTCTGCTGTCCAGAAGATCTACCACCCCTTGGGAATCTCTTTTGTACATGATCTCTTTTCGGCTTTATATAAAATTCATCTTACCAAAAAAAAAAAAATTTGGGTGGTGTTTGGGTGTAAAATGGTTTATTATTACTAAATATTTATCTAAAGTAATCTTTCTTGTTGTGAAAGATTACAAATCTTAACTATTAAACATGAGAACTACAATCATAGTCTATGAAGTTAAATGTATAAACATAGTTAACCAAACACCGAGCCTCAAGCTAGGGTTTTTTGGGCGATGCTAAAGAGCATCACTAGCAAGGGGAAAGAAAAAATAGAACATAAGAAATAACTTATATAATCTAGGTTTGGACAACTATTAGTAATGTTATACCTCGAATCTAAAGATCACAACTTCTTAGGCCCATTTCCTTAGTTTGTTTGGACTCACAACCAATGCAATGGTTGTAATAGATTAACTCAGCAAATTAGGTACAAGAATAAAAAAACATTATTATTCCCTGAAAAGTGGAATTGGCTTAACCTACATAAGCAAAGAGATACTATCACACCCTACATCTGCCACGTTAAAGGTGAAAACACTCACTTGTGGTTTGATAATTGGCACCCTCAAGGCCCTCTTATTTCCATAAGTAATGCTAATGTGTAGTGGAAAATTATGGAATTCCTTTGAATGCTAAGGTGAGATTCATTGTGGATGGCAACCTCTGGAATTGGCCTACCACAAACTCCCCTCAACTTGTGGAAGCCTCCCTCTCCATGCCTAAATACCTTCCATCTCCACTTAGAGAGGACAAAATCAAATGGTCTCCCTCTCCAAGTGGTACCTTCTCCTCTTCCTCAACTTGGAAACTCATTAGATCCCCATCCCTGAAAGTCCCCTTGCAACACCTAATCTGGTATAACCAGTTAATCCCTTGAATGTCCTTCATTTTGTGGCTTGCCATCAGATTTAGACTCAGCACCAAAGACAAAATCCAATCTTTTATTGCAGACATTTTGTAACTCCTCATCCGAGTCTCATGCCCATTTATTCTTTGAATGCCATGTCTCTCATTCTATCTGGGCCAAGTTGCTACTCCTCAGTGGGCAACAAATGCAAAACATGTCATGGCAGGGGATCATCAACTATGCAAGCCAACACTGGAAAGGTAAATCTATATGCACTACCCTCCTAAAACTCAGTCTTGTTGTATCCATCTATTATATTTGGATGGAAAGAAACATGAGAATTCACCGAGGCAAGTCTAGGGATCACTCCTATCTCGTCAACCTTATTGTCCAAACCATTAAAGACGTAGCTATTTCTCTTAGATTCAACCCCACCAACAGAAAACCCGCAACTCGCTCAATCGTGACAGATCCCCAATAATTGTTTGAGCTAATTTTTTACTAGTACATTTTGTTGGAAGTCTAGACAACTAGCCTCATTTCCCACAGAATTCAGTAATTTACTATTAAATAGGTGATTCCGATTGTTTGTAAAGGGATTCACATGTCGTATCTTGTCCTTTTTAGAATCAATAAAAACATTTTATCTTCCGAAAAAAAAGTATAGAATATTTATTGTGACATTAAAATTATGTCCTATGCTGCTTCTATATGGTAATTGAAGGATTACATTACAATTTCTCTAGAATGGGAATAATTTCTTTCACATTGTTAAGTTAGCCTACCTACTAAAATAAATGAACTCAATTATGTTCTTTCCATATGAACATATAAGCATTGTGTAGGTTTGATTTAAAGTCAAGATAACTTTAAATGACTCCAGTGAACTCTTTCCATATTCATATAAAGAACTAATCTTCCAAATGTTGTTATTTTGAAATTTTACTTATCCAAATATCATAGTTTAATATTTATTTACCCAATTATTGTTATTTTAAAAAAAACATGCTTTTCAAAGTAAAAAAACGTGTTTTGAAAATGTACTTTGAAGTGTTTGTCATGTGTTTTAAAAACATGTTTTTGTGTTTAAAATAACTGCAACTTCAATAATTTGATAATCAACATTGTTTCAGTAATAAGTTTTATAATAACTATTGTCGAATAAGCAACTCGAGATAAAAATGATACATTCTGACGTGGCCTCCAGGTAGGACAAACTCATACTGCATCCATATTTAAGAACCTACCATAAAAACACAAGAATGATGTTTTTCTAGCCTAAAAAATAAATCCCATTAGAAAGAAATCTGCACTATAAATGTAGCCCAAACTAAAGCTTAATATGGTCGAGAGCTAGAAATCACACCACCTGGAAGGTATGGAGAAGGTTTCATTCAAGTTGATAATCATTGGCACCCTCTCTTTCTCATTTCTACTGGTGGCTCTCTTTCTTTCTTTCTCTCTCTCTCTCTCACACACACACACCCCTCTTGTGCTAGATTTTGGGGCATAATATGTGAACTATGGGGATCAAATATTCTTTAAATAATGGAACCAATGGTGGATTTGAAAAGAATTTTCCATCACCCAAGCTAGGAAATCCACTTAGATTTTAAATTTAATGCAACTTAAATCTTTTCCCATATGAAGCTTATTAATTAATATAGATGCCTTGTATCTTATAGCCACATAAAGCAGAATCATTATTGTCCAAATAATCTCAATGTGGTTGAAATATTTCACTAGCTTGCCCCATTATCGACCTATAAATATAGCAAAGAGAAACTTTTCTACTTCCATAGTTGACACCATAACCATCAAGGGTCCTAGTTGTTGACCATCTTCAAAAACATGGAGAAGGCTTCAATCAAAATGGCTTTCTTATTCATACTCTTAGTTTTTGTGTCGAGTTATTCTCTCTCTCTCTCTCTCTCTCTCTCTCACACACACACACACACACTCACACTAATGGGTTTGAGTACTAAAATACTTTTTAATTAGCAGGTTTTCGTTTGGGAGGTGAAGCAAGGGATGTAGTTTATGTGCATCAATGCAAAGTTGACGAGGACTGTAAAGGTCATTGTAAGAATAGCAAGGCTTACGCATGCGAAGAGACCATGTGCCTTTGTGGAGGTAGAATCCAAGGTCAGACATCGCCAAGTTCAGCACAAGAAATTCCATGGCACTAAAGGCTCATTCAAGAACAAAATTTAGTTAAACAAATAAGTTGCATTAGTTATATGAAGCCTTGCTCTCTCTCTCTTAGATGCTTCAGTTGTTTGTTTGGGTATGAGTAATTTTAAGGCTGTCGTGCCAATTTATAAATAAAATATCACCTTTTTATTTTAACAGTGCAGTTGATATTGAGTGGGACCAGCAAGAAGTTTTTATTTAATGTGCAGGCTATTCAATGCATACAATTTTCAATAAAAGAGATAAAACTAATTCAATTTTATTGAAATTAAAAAAACGATAGAAAAATCACACTCATTTATTGAATAATTAATAATTTCAGCTTAGTTTCATTAGTAATAACTTGAGTATATCTAACAATTAGAAAATGTGGAGATAGTGAGGACGAATCATTCAAATGTGTACATTGTACAACTTTGAACTCTACATGTATATCTATTCCGGTGTTATATTTTTCAAAATTTCCCCTCTTCGAATATACTATTAGTCTTTCAAAAAACTTTAAAATTTATTGATTTGTACAAAATTCAAAATTTAATAATTTGTACAAAATGCCACAATTTGAATGGTTAATGGTTTAATGTGATTAAATCAACAATATAGAGTAAAACACAATAAAAATCATAATTTAGGGTTATTCTAAAAATCTAAGGAAAATATAAAATAAAGTAAAATTTCATAATTTAAAGGGTATATTGTATAATATTGGAAACTTAAGGCAAGCCATTGCCCCATTGGCCATAACTCAGCACCATCCCAAGTGAATTTGACAAGCATATTTCGTCAATAAATTTGGACCAAGTAACAATAGTAACTTCCCTTCTAAAGTCTCAATATATTTTCCCATTTGAGATGCTCTGATATCATTTGAATCCTCATAATCTTACGGAGTATTCTTTTTTTTTTTCTAAAGAAAAAGAAAGGACGCTAACCATCGAGAAAGGACGCTAACCCACTTTTTCTAATCGTCAAACTAGAGGAATAACAGGAGGGATCTTTTTCAACTTCTCCCTTTTATCACTGGATCCCTTCTCTCGCTCCCTTTTTCAACACACTCCCTACTGATGGCCTCCTCCTCGCCATTGATTTCATCTTGCCAATCTGTTTGTTGCACTTCATGTCTGAGTTCTCAGTGTTCTTTTCCATTCTCTCTTGTTCCGAATTCACCTCTCACATTCAAAATCAAGTCACCCAAATTTTGTAACACCCTAAAATCCATCATGGAAGACATTACTATCTATAATCATTCATATCATGAGAGCAACTAATGAAATTCATAAATTAAAAAAAAAATCATTCATCATTCATAACAACTAAAGCATCATCCAAAATTAATATGTCAACACTTGGCATTTATATCCAAAAACTAAATATTATCTTACAGCAGGGTAAATAAAACATTATCCTTAACATTATCTCATAATTAACCTCTCAGTCTAAAACATAAAGAAAATATCTCTAAACGTCCACCTCGAGATCTACGTTCCCATCAATTTGAGCTTCCCAATTTAACTGTTCATCTAATCCGAGCTCTTCCTCTAGACCGTAATTTGAAAAAGATGTTTGTATGGAGTGAGCATTAAGCTCTGTAGGAAAATCTTCCCTAGCTCGAACAAGATTTTAAAAACATATAAAACAAGTCAGTCTCATTTTACAAAATATCGTACATACTTTTGAAATAAAATAGTGACAGTTCATCAGATCTCAAGTTTACGTAGTAGCCATAAATTAAATAAAGAAATAAAACCAACATTACCACCTTTTCATCTATCCAAGCTTCTCATTGCCAACATTGTATATCATGTATGTAGTAAGACTTAGCATGAACATACACATTGAGAATATTCTAGCCCACAAACATACACTCAATCCTCGCAAGGATACACAACTTTAGGAAAGGCGCATACCGACGCATCGGCAGTGACGAATCCAATCCAGAAATAGTATATTAGCCCCCAGCCTCGATACCTGTGAGCGAATAGTAGTTTGGTCATCGCAAGACACCAACCCCACCACAAGTGATGAGGAACCTTCAAACCCACTCGGAGTAAAAAACACATCTACCCACTCTACAATACCCAGTCAATGGTCACACATGTTCATAAAAAATCCACACAAAAGATATAATATCAAACCAATTTACCAAATCACAGGTAAACCAAGAATCATAATTCCACAAGTATGTTTCCAAAACAACTCAAGAAAATATGCAATAAATCATCAAGAAATATAATTTTATTGTTTAAATAAAACCCTAGAGCTTTTAAATCAAGAACAATGAAATATCAAGGGTAAAACCTATACTTCTTGAAAATTAGGGTTTTGCTATCAAGAATAAAAGTTTTTATGGCTATCAAGCGATAACATCATTCAAGACATAAAACGATTTGTAAGAAAACCAAAAAATAATGAATTCAAAATATATACGTACGATTTAGAATCAAAACATACATATATATTAATCCTAGCCTCAGTGAAAAAGTTTAGGAAGAAACCCTACCTTTAATCCGATAATTGAAGATAACCCTAGCGTGTTTGAATCAATCCCGAAGCGAGAATTCTCCTTGTGTCTCCTCTCTTTTTTTCTCTCAAGCTTTCTAGGGTTTCTTGGACGAACAATTGCTAAACACAGGCCTAAGGGTCGTTCCTTAGGTATTTATAATGCCAAAAATGGAGAAAAATCTCAACACAGATCATTCAACTTCTGCCCCGTGCGTTCGGATGCGTGTTTCTCCTGTCTGGATGCGTCTGACAACATACCCCCGAATTTCAGCTCAATTTTGACTTATTTACAAGTTGATTCAAGAAATTTTCTTGAAACACACGTTTGTAGCCCTTAAAGTCTAGTTGCTACTGTTCAACGATCAACTCAATCGGAAGTCAGATTAAAAAGTTATGACTAAAATGTTAAGGTGGTGTCAAATTCCTTTTTACCCTAATCATCTCCAAAATAGGTCTTAACTCCAGAATACTTCTAATATATATCTCATATACCCTATTCCAATGTTTTTCAACCTTTCGGATTCATTGGAACCCTTATTTTGACCTAAAAATCTCTCTCTCTGTCTCTCTCTCTCTAGCTTTATCACCCATACATACGCACACATATACACATACACTCAATCCCTTAATTATGTGTTGGTGTTACTTGCATGTAGGTCTGCCATTTCAAAAGTAGGTGGAGATGAGTAGCTGCTAATTAGGAAGTGTAAAACGAATAAGGAGTGCGAACAATATTGTTTCCCTGAATTCGCTACATGTACTAGTCGTCGTTGCTCCTGCAATGCTGCCCAAAAATCCTCATTTGATAAAAATCCAACTACAATTCCCCAAGACAAGTAGGCTGATTATAAAAAAAAAGATGTGATTGTGAACCTTAGAGCCAATTTTCATTCTAGTGGAATCTATTTTTTGGCTTTGTCAACATCCAAATAAATATAATTGAGTTGAATAAATGGTGGATTTTGATTTAATTATAAAAAGGGTAACCATTTTTTTAATTCAACGGTCAGGGGTGTTCAGGATAATTTACGTGCATCTTGACTAATTCTCTCACAATCCGGTTAAAAGCAGGTTGTCTATGCCTGAACTAAGGTATTCATGAATGATAAATCTCTGATGATCTAGTCCAAAGGGATTGACTAGATTCAAATTCAGAACGTTTGAGTTTATAGTTCGTCTCTATTACCTCTTGAGTTACCCTTTAGGTTAGCCATATTCAAATAACCCTCGAAGTTCCCAAAGAATCTTATTCTTCCCTTTGGGATATATATATATTGCATTCCATGTAGTTTATGAAAAAAAAAACGTAATTGGTTGACATTTAATAGCCAAATACGAGATGTAATCACATGAATGTGAGTTGTTCTAACAGATGAATGCACTTTCATGGATGAGTACATGAATGTGATTTGTTCTAACAGATGAATGAACTTTCATGGATGAGTTTGACGACCCAAAAAAGAAAAAAAGAAAATCAAATTACTATAAAATCGGGTTAAATTTTAGTTCATATCAAATGGGTAAAGCTAGACTGATCGACAAAAACATTAGGCCAAATCAAGTAACAAAATGATGTGACAGCACTGACTGAACAAAATATTCAAACTAAAATTCAAACCGATGCTAAATAATCCTTATTCCGACTGCAAATTAAGAACCAATTTGATAATTGAATCCAAAAGAAAGCAAGAGTAGTTGATTTTTGAATCTCTCACCTCGATTTGATTTTGGGAAGAGGGGATCAGAACTAATTGAATCAATTCTCGGGATTATAAACTATATCTCTTGCTAAACTTATAAACTGTTTAGGTTCGATGACTTATCTTGATTAAACGAAATAAGAAAAAATAAGTTTCAATTTTCATTATGGTTAAGAAGTTAATTCAATGTATCTAAACACTCTAATAAACGCATATGAATTACACCTACTTTTTAACTGGAAATTGTGGTCTTTGTGGAATAAACTAGAATTCTTATTAATATTGTTCATGATGGGCTAACATGAAATCAAACACCAAATGGCATGCGGTCAAAAATAAACCCTATCAATGTATTGAGCTTATTTAGTAGAAGATTAATGCTAAGCTTTATTGGATTTGAGCAAGTTCAATCATACGCAGATAAATTTATTGCATTATCATTGTGAAATATTCTAAATTTAGCTATCAATGATTGTAAATAATCAGAATAATTTGTTTTAAAATTTAGCTATCAATAATTTGTTTTAAAACTTTTCTCACAAGTTTGTTATACAAAGTATTCTTAAATAATGGTCGTAAATTATTAATGTTTTATGAGACAACGTTTATACCGTCTCATATTGTCACCGTCACCTTTTCATTATCTATAATTCCTAATAAAAATGATATCAAAATTCAATTAAAAAGTATAAAAAATAGGGATTTTTGCATTTTGTACCTCAAAAAATGTCTAAATTCTCACTTTGCATCACAAAAGAATATTTTTCTCACATTGCCCCATAAATGTCATAAATTGGTTCTAATGTGACCCTCAGACTAATATTTGTTTCAAATTCCATTAAATCTAGCTACACATGTCACCCAGGTGTGTTGCTCTTGGGCAAAATTGTAAACTCACCATTCATATCCTTCCCATCCTAGTTATATTCGTCCTCACACCATTTTCTTCCTCATGCGACAAATTAGCATTAATTTTCTTGGAGTTAAGTTGACAACTTAGCACATCTTGTGCAGTTCATAAAACAACTGCTTGAAGATAAGACAGATTATCACACCTTGTCTAATTCATAACGTAGTAGAACATTCTTAATCTACTTTCTTTTTTTAGAGTTAAAAAAAAAAATTAATTGACAACATAATTCAAGACATGTTCAAAACTCCCTAAAACCAAAAAATACTAATAACATCTCAACCAAGCAAATGATCTCAGCAAGAAGATAATACTCTATCAATTCAAAAAATATATATGCCAATATCACTCTCACAACCTAAAAATCAAAGTTACATTTGACTTTTCAAAGAAATAAAAGTACAATTTTGGCTGGAACAATTAGAATCCTCTCACAACACGATGTTAATACTTATCTAGTTTTAGGAATTTTACGGTGTTATTAAGCCCAACACGAATGAGCGGGTCTACCTAAACACCCACCAAACCAATGTTTAAGTCAAGTCAGTTTGCATGTTGAATCATTTAAGCATAAAACTCTTAAAGACCCGTATAAACCCGAAGATTTGTGTAAAACCCATAATACCTAAATTATGGAAAACAACATATCAGAGTCTTTTGCATTTATACTTAATTAGTTTTGACCATATCTTGTTTTAAGAATGCTAACCAAACCAAAAGCATTGAACCCGACAAGCTAGTGTGAAGGCATTTATTCTGTGTCTTTCATTTACTATCCTAAGGTGCTTAGTCAAAGCCAAAAGTTATTCTCCTATCTATTTATAGCTTCGACCCTTCGAGGTGACTCAGTCACTGACTAGTGCACTACCAGTCCCCAACAATCATTCAACCACCGAACTCCGAGACATGGATAAGTCTCTGTTAACTTTCGCTTTTTTCTTGGTGCTCGCTCTCATTCTCTCTGGTGACGCCTCTTCCCCCCCCCACAACACACAAAGTTGTTTATTTTTGATCAATTAGTAAGTTGGGTGGTTTTTGGGTCTAGGATATGGTTTATTATTACTAAATATTTATCTGAAGTAATTTTTCTTGCTGTGAAAGATTTACTTTAGTACATAATAGTTGTATGGTGGAGAAAATTCTCTGAATAGTGATATGCATATCATTTTTGACAAGTTTTAAACTTTGTTGTAATTTTTTTCCCTTCAAATTTGTAGAATTAATTACCTATGTAAACAAAAAGATGACTAATACAAGCAATATTGTTGGCAGGTGGTAACCAATTATTCGTGGGAGTGCCAAGAGCTTATGCAAGGGGACCTTACAATTGTCCTAAAATGATTAATTGTACGTCAATGTGTGAGGGGTTCCCAAATTGTTGTGTTGACAGCCAATGCATTTGTGAAAAGTGCCCCAATAAGCTCGTCATCAAAGCTAAACTCAAATTCTAATCGTATCCGTAACAGTAATTGCCACAAGTCCCATTTGTGTTAGCAAAACTGAGAGAGAAGTTTCAAAGTCATTTGCAATGTGCACAGCTCACAAAAGTTACCATGATCTTTGAAAGGAATGCTGAACGAGTGTTATTCTATATTTTTGGTATATGTGACTTTCTATTATTTTTTCTCAAACATAAGGTCCCATTTATGGAATAATTAACAAACACAACTATGCCTTTTTTTCTCCTCCTCACAGTTTTGTGTCTTGGGGGAGAATAGTCTACCGGGTTGAATATTCAAATCGGATCCAGTGAAAAATCAAGCATATCAAAGTTTTTTTCTTTATCTTTTGGTAGGTAAATAAATTTTATTTCTGAAAAAAAAAACAAAAATATTACAAGAAAGCTCAAGACACACCCGAAGGTACACGAACAACCTCATAAGGAGGAGTTCTTCGCATCTAGCCCTCATAGAATTTAAACGTTACATCCACAAGCCTAGTTTCACAAAAGACCTCTCACAAAATGACAGGTTGTCCTCAAGAATGACCCTAAAAAGGGCTCACAAGCATATCAAAGTTAAGCGGAAATAAAGTTCTAAAAGAGCAAGTTCCATGGCGATTATCCTTCCCCGTCCTCCTTCAACTCTACATCATCCCCACCAAAACATTTTCCAATTCTCCTTCTCTTATCTACTCTCATCTGACCATTTATGATTCTTTACTCTCTATTGGTAGGGACATGATAGATGCAGTGAAAGATTTTGTTAGATTTGGGAAATTACTTAAGGAACTTAACTCTACTGTGATTGCCCTTGCCCCTAAAAGTCCAAACCCAAACTCAATGGGGGATTTGAGATCCATCTCATGTTGTAACTTGTTGTATAAGGTCATCTCTAAAATTCTGGCAAATAGAGTTAAGGGTGCGCTCCAAGGTATCGTAAGCTTTAATCAAACTGCCTTTGTTCAAGGAAGGAAAATTGGAAAAAATATTATGCTCACTTCGGAACTCCTAAGAGACTACCAGAGAAATAGTGGATCTCCCCGATGTGCTATTAAATTGGATATTATGAAAGTTTATGACACATTGGATTGACATTTTCTTTTGGATGCCCTTGAAGCTTTCCATTTTTCAGAAACTGTGAGAAATTGGATAAGGGAATATATAACTTCTCCTCGATTCTCTATCAATATAAATGGGGAGATGGTAGGATTCTTTTCAAGCTCTAGGGGCCTAAGGCAGGGTGATCCCTTTTCACCTTACCTTTTTGTTCTGGCTATGGAAGTTTTTAGTTCTGTCATGCTGCACCAAATTACCTCTAATCCTTCTTTCAAGTTTCATTGGAGATATAGAAAGATGACTCTTACTCACCTACTGTTTGTTGATGATGTCTTACTTTTGAATCATGGTGATGCTCGGTCTATAAGAGTATTGAAAGCTATGATTGACCAGTTTCAAGCCCTCTCTGGGCTTAGAGCTAATCCCTTGAAAAGCAATGTATTCATGTTTGGGAAGTTTGACGAGGAAAAATATCAGATTACTAATATTCTTGGATTTCAAATTGGTGCTCTACCTGTGAGATATTTAGGGACCCCCTTGGTGTCCACTAGATTCTAGAAGCAATATCGTGATGCGCTGATGGAAAAAATGGAGTCTAGGGTGAAATGTTGGACCAATGGGTTTCTTTCTTTTGTTGGAAGACTTCAATTGATTACCTCTGTGCTCAATAGCACCCAATAATTTCTGGTCAACCCATATTTTTATTCCCCAAGAAGTTCTTGATAAATTAGAAAGAATGCTTGGATCATTCCTTTGGAAGGGAACTGCACTCAAGCCCACTGGAACCAAAGTGCCCTGCGAGGACATTTGCAAACCTAAGAAAGAAAAGGGATTGGGGTTAGAAGACTTAAGGAGATGAATCGTGCAATGATGATGAGATATTTGTGCATTTTATTTACTGACAAAGAAAGCCTCTGGGAAAAATGGATCCATTCATACCATTGAAGATGCAAAAGAATCTAGGAAGTTAAGCTACCTCACTGTTGCTCTTTGAATTGGCTGAACCTCTTCAAATTGAGACCAATGGTTAGACCTCTAATTCAACATGTTATTGGCAATGGAGAGAGTACTAGCCTTTGGTTGGATAATTGGCACCATCATGGTCCTCTTCTAGTTAAATGGAGTGATAATATTATTGATCATGCAAGGTAACCTAAGGATACTAAAGTGGCAGGAATCGTTGGCAAGAATAGGTGGTCATGGCCTTTCACAGGGACACCTGATCTCTTGGAGATTTCAAATCATTTGCTTGCATGTAATCCTTTGTCAAATAAGGAAGACAAGGTAAAGTAGACTATATCAACAAAAGGGCAATTTTCTTTTGTTTCTGCTTGGAATCATCTTAGGTCCCTTGGGCAAGAGGTATCTTGGTACCATCTGCTGTGGTATGGACAATACATACTCAGGATAAGCTTCATTCTATGGTTAGCAATCAAGGAAAGGCTAAGCACTAAAGATAGAATGCAAAAATTTGCACCAAATGTTGATGTGACATGTATCATCTGTAGGCATGATGTGGAATCTCATTCTCACCAATTTTTTAGATGTCAATTCTCACAAGTTATTTGGTTTTTTCTGATACAACTGTGTGGTGAACAAGGCCTTCCGAGCTCTTGGCAAAATTTCATAGCTTATGCATTCAAAGTTGAAAAGGTAAATCACTTGACAAAGTGTTAAAGAAGTTGAGCTTGATAACTACTGTGTATATAATATGGAAGGAAATGAATAGAAAGCTCCATACAAACCAATTTAGAGATTGGAGAAGTCTCGTGAAGTGTATCATGCAAATCATCAAAGATAGGTTAGTCACACTCAAATTCAAGAGTTTCCCCTAAAACGTGTCACTCCTCCAAGCTTGGCAGCTACCTAGTAGTGGTATAAGTTCAAATGATAATGAGCAAGAGATGTTATGAGAAAGAGGATGAGGCTGGTTAGATTAGGATGTTGATTTAAGTGTTGGGTGCACTCTTGGGTAAGTTCAATTTTTCTAAGTTTACATGTAAGAAAGATCAGCTTGTATTTTACTTGACATTTCTGAAGATGAGACCTTAGAGATGAGACTCACCAAAGGAAACATCAAAGCCTTTATCCTGTGATGAGCCCAAAATTAACTGGGCCAGACCCAACAAATTAACTAAGCCCAAGTCATCTAAAAGGCAACCCATGCCCACTTCACCGATCCAGCCCATTTCATCGATCCGACCCAGTCCAGGATCCAAGAAGACCGGAGAAATGGGAGCATGTGGGAGAAACTATCGGGATACGCACTCAAGGAAATCCAATCCTACTTTAATTGTACTTACCAAAAGAGTAGTGTCCTCTCTCTCACCACCTCACCAAACCTATATAATGTAAGTCATCTTCACATGGAGGGGCATCACCTTTTTGAGACCTCTACGCACACTACACCTTGAGTTTTGCCTCTTTACACACTTGTTTTCTCTCTCCTTGCTACTTTATTCATTAATAAAGACCTCCAACCACCGCTGCCATTTCCCGAGAGTGGAGTAGGTCACCCGGACCGAAACACTATATATTTTTGTGTTGACTCCGTATTTACTGTTTCTCCATTGATCTACCATTACTGTTTATTAATTACATCTATTTATATACTTGACTGTTGATTTTGCACGAAGACCAATTTGTGCATCATTATCCAGGATCCTTCTGGAAGTGCTTTCTTCTTTTTTCACTTCTCCTTGAATGTTGCCTTCCTTCTCTGTTTTGAGGTGTACAACCTACGAGCATGAAAGGAGCTACTGGCTTCATCATCCAATAGTTTCTCCCACTCATCAAAGAAGCAGGAGGACGGTGAATGGGCAGAAAAGTAAGATGGCTTTGTGCTTTCCATTCGACTGTGGACAGTGTCAGTAAGTTTGTAATGACAAAGTAGTCATTGACTACTTGTGCTACTCTACATTTCTCTGTTTTGTATGTGCAAACCCATGTTCATGTAAGCTTTTTTGCCCTTTTTGTCTCCTATTGAGTCTAGATTCTATTGAAAGTACCAGCTCAAGGCTGGCACTTCCTTTAGAATTCCAAATTCTTGGTTTTGTTGTTAATCTTTTGGTTATACTTTTGTAATGGGTAGATGTATTCTGTCATGTGAGCATCACCCTTTGTTTTGATCTTGTATTTTTTTCCTTTTTTTATGAATATAATTTACCTTCCGTAAAGTTCTAAAAAGTCTAGATCGATACTATGTTTTATGTTATTATTCCTAATCAGCCTCATTTAATCGTAATTTAAATTTATTGAGTCTTGATCCGAAAGTTTCATTTGTGGGTATAAATACTGCAAAGAATCGGTATGGTGGCCCTTCCATGAAAATTAAGATCAGGTGTTTTAAAGCTCTTATTTCATCAAATGAGTGAGCTCAGTACGAAATATTTGCACCAGTGAAAATCCATGGGATAGGGCTGTGCCAACCACTTCTTGCCTCATTATTTCAAACTGTATTAATCACATAAACAAAGCATTTAAAGGTGCCAAATCAAAGAAACAAACCTAAATAAAAAAAATAGTTAGCAATAATCATTATCAAGATTAATGAGCAAACTACAATAGTGTTGAGATTTAAACAAGCTTTAAACCCATAGACAAACACACACAATCGAAGAACAAATCAATAACATAAAACAAAGAGAAAACAATAAAGAACAAGACACAGATTTACGTGGTTCAGCAATCTGCCTACATCCACAAAGCTGGAGGAATTTCACTGCTGAGAGAGAGAGTTACAAAGAGCGGCTACAATGCAATCACAAAACCATAATCACCAAAACAACGGGTTTTTATATGTTTTGTGCACCGGGCCACAAAGTAGGCCCAAAAAACTATCGGCACAAGCCTTCGTTCAATGGACTAAGCCTCAGAAAATTTTCCACTAAAAACCGTTCAACATTATTCCGGGTCGGGTCACCATCCATGTCAACACAAAAAAATTAGGCTCCACAAAAGCCCAACAATCATTATCAAGATTAATGAGCAAACTACAATAGCTTAGTTAATATGATGAGTGGGGTACATATGGCGGCGGAGTAGCTTTACTTGAACCAAAGATCGTGAGCAACCCTCTTAATTAAGGGCATGTTCAAGATATATATTGAACTTTATTATATATCTTGTTTTTTTTCAATATTATTTTTGTACATACTGAAAAAATATGTGTAGCACACACCATATATTGGGGGAACTGAGTTTCTGATTCATTGTGCTTGAAGCCATCTTGCCAGTATTTAACTTAATTATACTTTGGATGCTCAGTCTATCGTCATGTACTATAACAAAGGTAACTTATCTTTTATTCCAAAAATAATCAGTGAAAAACAAAGATAATAGCAGAAAGTGATTTACTCATTAGGCAGTGATATAAATCATTTTTCATTCAATCGTTTTCTAGGAGATTCAACAAATCGAACAACGATACATGAGTTGAGTGTACACACTGAATTTATAGGTTTGTTTAAACTGAATTGGCAGCATCCATAGACATTAAATTTGTATTTGACTTCAAACATTCTGCAGCATTTACATGTTTAGTCATGATTTAGAACTTCAACTTGAATACTAAGCCAACATACTCATTTTCTTCCATCTTCGATCGATAAATTTTTCCCTGTTTATTTTTTGAGTAATATTATTTGGACTTAAAAATCTGACCTAATTTACTGACATAATAATATGGCTTCAATAGAACCATTTGATCAACATTAAGTTCTAATGTTTGATGAAGCTCACAGTCAATCCAAAAATTATAGTGAATTAGGTCAGCAAATTGGGTTAATAAATTAGGTCTCAATAGCATTGGTCTTATTTTTTATAGAGATATTCTTATTTTTATCTAACCTCTTCCAAGCGCACCACCATGTCAATGCCATGTAATTTGGTCCTTATCTTGGTCTCACCTTTTTTTTTTGTAATGTAACACATCTACGGAAAGATTTTAGGGTTAGTTTCAATTGCATTCTGTAATCCTAAAGAGAAAAAAAATAAGTGTCGAGTGTCCATTATTAGCCATATCTGACTTGGCTTCGATGATGGAGTTCCACGGAGAGTCACTAGTTGGGCACTGAATCCCTTTGGGTCTAACGGACGTGTGACTCTAGGTTGAGGTTTAGTGTTCACTCTTCAATCGCTTGTTCAATCTCTCTAAATAAATTAATAATTGCATGTTGCAGGGTAAGGTTCCATCTATCAATTGGAATATATGAAAGAACGAGGGAGGTCCTATTTTAAATTTTGAAAATAGAAGCAATGGATAGAATCTCAACTTCTTATATTTATTTTAGCAATGCTATGGGGAAATAATTTATGGACATAATTTGGGAACATAATGAGTTATCACTAATGAAATGATAATGAATTCATTTAATGCTACAATGGAACTCATCATTAAATATATTTCACTGTCATTTCATTGTTGACAACTTATTATGCCCCTCAATTATGTCTCAATAGCATTAGTGTATTTATACTAGTATCATGCCCCCCCTCGGGGTTTTACAGCAAAAAATCAAATTGTCATGTCTAATGTAATTAAATCGATATCTTTCTCTTTCTATAAAATTTTCTTTAATATATAGTTGGTGTCAAAAGATATGCAGTAAGAGTCAGCTTCCACAGGTGGAGTCACAATTGTATAGTCCATATCTAGCAAACTTACCATATATATTTATATCTATATATTTTTGCAAGATTCTTTTAATCAAACTTTCTTTTCCTTAAACATAGGATGTGTGTATCAATTACACAAAAGGATTTGGGTGTGAAAAATCCAATAATATCATCCCATAGACTGCTTGTTTTGCAGCTACCACCAAAGACATGGCGAAGGCTTCGTTTAACTTGGTTTTCTTTATCATCCACCGGTTTCTTGTATTTGGTAAGTGCTCTCTCTCTCTCTCTCTCACACACACACACACACACACACACTCAGTCCCTCAAATGGTGGTGTATGATGGAAATACTACTTCCAAGTTTGCCATTCTCAGAAGTGACTTGAGAGGATCAAAAGTGTAAAACGAATGAGGACTGCCAAAAATATTTTACAGGATGGGCTGTCTGTTAGGATGGATACTGCACCTGAGATGCTGCCGATAAGAAACCAGCAACCATTTCTTATCAGAAGAAGGCAGATTATGAAAAAGGATGTGATCCAAAGTGACAATTAAAATTTTGTCATTTCAAAAA
>CM042194.1:4603652-4620207 GCA_023539305.1 Ilex asprella | reverse complement strand
CGCCCCAACTCCCGAAAAAAGTTCAATTTAAACCAATTTTTCGTCATGTGACAAACCAACATTAATTTGCTTTAAGTTTGAACAACAACTAAGCATTATTAGAGATAAGATAGTATCAAAAAGAATTCATTAATATATAGGTAAAGATACAATAGGATTCAAAGAGATCCATCATATCTAAGATTGTACAGATAAATACAGATGATGAAGATAAGACCTTGTGCAGTTCATAACATAATTGCTTGAAGATAAGGCAGATTGATTTTCACTCCTTGTCCGGTTCATAACATAATTGCTTGGAGTTCAGAAGTCTTGTCAATAAAGAAATATTTTTTCCATTGAAATAAAAATTTACAGATGGCACTCATCTAACACACTATTGGAGAAAATTGAAGGAAAGAGATGGAGGGGATCAAATCAATCCCATATGTGTCAATTATAGCTAGAAATTTGACAGGGAGAAATCCTATAAGTATCGACACTTTGAGCTTGAATATCACAGCATACATAGTAGATTTCCATAGCCTGATTGTTTTGCAACCACCATCAAAAGAATATGGAGAAGGGTTCACTTAAGTTGGCTTCCTTGATCCTCCTGGTTCTTGTATCTGGTTAGTGGTAACTACTCTCTCTCCCTCTTTCTTCATCGTAAATATTGGGTGTAACCACCATATCATCATTATTGATATAGTATAACCATCCAATAAGAAAATAACAAAAAGGATAAAATAAGGCTCATTTCCTACCATGGAGATGGTTATGTATTAAATGGGAGGATAGTTATTAGTTTTTGTGAGGCCTATTTGTTAACATGTGTACCTATTAGTGAACGGCTACACCAAGTAACATTGCTGACGTAGTGTAACAGTTACACCTAATATTTTTTCCTCTCACACACATGTAAATGACACACATAAACACAGGCACTCTCAGTTTACATTAGGGGTGTTCAAATTTTCTATTACCCGCACATTCCGATCCTACCCTACTTTACCCGACCTTACTAATCGGTTACCTTCAAGAATGGGGTAGGCCAACAGAAGATCTTTTGGTATTCCACAAAAAATTGGGTAAGAATGCAGAATACCTACAAAATTTTCATATTCCTACCCTACCCTACCCGCATATATATGCTAACATTTTTAATATATATATTAATCCCTAAAAATTAAAATCCAAAAATCTGGAAACCCTAATATTTTATTGATTGATGTTTATGGCTTTCTTATATATGATGTATTGATGTCTATGACTTTCTTGTTATGTTTTGTTGTAATTTTTTATGTCTTATCGAGTTTATTATGCTTTCTTTAATGTTATTGGTTTATTGTGTTAGTTAATTAGTGCATGTTACTTAATTAAATTGTTAAAATGATTCAAAAATAAATAACAAAAAAATATATGTTCACTCGATTTCCTACCGGATTGTTTTAGACGGAATTCGGGAAGGAACAGTACACATGATCGGGTGGGGACAAGAAAATTTTTTTTCCGTAAAGTATCAAATAGAAAGATAGAATATCATAATTACTATCAGTAGGATAGAGTGAGCACCCCTAATTTACATGGTGGTGTATGATGGACATAGCTCATTCTCCGCGGTGGAATTACAAGTACTTGCATGTAAAAACGAGTTATACAACTTTTTTGCGTGAATCTCTCATCTCTGCTAGTCTTGCTGGGGATTTTTTCGATTTTTTTCCCTTGATGAGGTTCTCTCTCTCTCTCTGTCTCTCTCTCTATATATCACCCATACATACGCACACATATACACGTACACACAATCCCTTAATTATGTGTTGGTTGGCATGCATGTAGGTCTGCCATTCTCGAAGGTAGGTGGAGATGAGCAGCTGCCAATTAGGAAGTGTAAAATGAATAAGTAGTGGAAACAATATTGTTTCCCTGGATTCGTTACCTGTATTGGCCGCCGCAGCTGTTGCGATGCCGCCCAAAAATCCTCGTCCGATATAAATCCAACTACAATTCCCTAAGACAAGCAGGCTGATTATGAAAAAAAAAAAGGATGTGATCCTTAGAGCCAATTTGCATTCTAGTAGAATTTTATTTTTGGCTTTGTCAACATCCAAATAAATATAATTGAGTTGAATAAATGGTGGATTTTGATTTACAAAAAGGCTAGCCATTTTTTTTTAGATTCAATGGTCAGGGGTGTTTGGGACAGTTTACCTGCAACTCGACTAATTCTATTCCCAATCTGGTCAAAAACAGACCATCCACATCGCGACTAAAGTATTCATGAGCCATAAATCTTTCATGGCCTTATCCAAAGGAGTTAAAAAATTTTGAACTTAGAACGTCTGAATTTATATTTCGTCTCTATTATCACTTGAATTACTCTCAGGTTAGTCATTTTCAAATAACACTCTTAAGTTCTCAAAGAATCTTATTCTTCCCTTTGGGATATATATACTGCATTCTATTTAGTTAATGAAAAAACTTAATTGGTTAACGTTTAATTGTCAAATACGAGATGTAATCACTTGAATGTGAATTGTTCTAACAGATGAATACACTTTCATGGATGAGTTTGACGACCCAAAAAAAAAAAAGTAAATTACTATAAAATCGGGTTAAAATTTAGCTTAAAAGTGTAATGCTAGATTGATTGAAAAATAAAATTAGACCAAATCACGTAGCAAAATGATGTGGTAACATTGAATAAACAAAACATTCAAACTAAAATTCGAACCAATGCTAAATAATATTTAAAATGAGTTCAAAATTTCACTTTGTCAAAATTCACAATGAGTTCCAAAAAATTGACGTAAAAATCAATCGTAAAATTTAAAATTTTATTGAATAATTTGATATGTAAAAGTCCATTTTTGGATTTTATGGCCCAAATTAATTTCAATATGATCTAATGAAAATTGAATTTGATAGGTTTTGTACAACTATGTATTTTCCATTAATCATAACTTGTAAATATTCCACTAAATAAAATTTTTGACTATGTTATTGTTTCACCCCCTTTCTACACAAATCCTTATTCCGTACGTAAATTAAGATTCAAGGGTGTTCACCCTATCCTACTAGTAGGAATTATGATATTTCATCTTCTTAACCGATATTTTGTGGAAGAATTTTTTACTTGGTCTACCCTACCCGATCAAATGTACTATTTCTATCCGAATTCTATCCAAAATAATTGAGTAGGAAATCGAATGAACACATATTTTTTAGTTACTAATTTTTAGATTATTTTAACAATTTAATTAAGTAATCTGCACCAATTACCTAACAAGATAAACCAATAATATTAAATAAAACACAATAAATTAGATAATACATAAACAATTATGATAAAATATAACAAGAAAGCTATAAACATCAATACATCATATATACGAAATCCTTAAACATTAATAAAACATTAGGGGTTTCTAGATTTTTAGATTTTAATTTTTAAGGATTAATATGTGTGTGTGTGTAGCATAGGATAAGAATATGAAAAATTTGTAGGTTTTCCGCATTGTTACCCGATTTTTTACGGAATACCAAAAAAAATTCCATTGACCTACCCGATTCTTTGGGATAGCCGATCAATAAAGTCGAGTAGAGTATGGTAGGATCGAAATTTGCTGATAATAAAATTTGAACACTTCTATAATCGAGATACACCTAAGTTGATAATTGAGTCCAAACGAGAGCGAGAGTAGTTGATTTTGGAATCTCTCACTTGATAAGCCTTTGATATAAGGCTCATGACTAGTTGAATCAATTTTCGGGATTACAAACAGTATCTCCTTGCTCAACTTATAAACTTTTTAGGCTCGATGACTTTTCTCAATTAAAAGAAACAAAAAAAAATAAGATTCAATTTTCATTATGGTTAAGAAGTTAATTCAATGTATCCAAACACTAATAAATACATATGAATTACACCTACTTTTTCACTGGAAATTATGGTCTTTGTGGAATAAAATAGGATTCTTATTAATATTGTGATGGATGGGCTAACATGATATCAAACACCAAACGGCATGTGTGGTCAAAAATAGACCCTACATATGGTATTCAGCTTATTAGTTGAAGATTAATGCTAAACTTTATTGGCTTTGAGCAAGTTCAATCATACACCGATAAATTTATAGCATTATCATTGTGAAATCTAGTAAGTTTAGCTATCAATGATTGTAAAAAATCAAAATAAAATAAATTTTTTTAAAAAAAATTCCTCCCATTTAAGTTTGTTTTACAGAATATTCTTAAATAATGGTTGTAAATAGTTGTGCGAGACAACATTTATATCGTTTCAAATTGTCACTATCAACTTTTCATTATCCATAATTCTTAATCAAAATGATATTTGAATTCAATTAAATAGTATAAAAATAGGTTTTTTCTCACTTTTCACTCTGAAAGATGTCTAAATTTTTACTTTGCACCACGAAAGTATTTTTCTCCACATTGTACTCTGAATGTCATAAATTGGTTCTAATGTGGCCCTCGGACGGACATTCGTTTTAGATTCCGTTAAATCCAGCTACACATGCCACCTACGTTTGTTGCTCTTGGGCAAAACTGTAAACTCACAATTCATATCCTTCCCATCCTATTTATATTCGTCCTCACACCATTTTCTTCGCCGTGCGACAAATTGGCATTAATTTTCTTTGAGTTAAGTTGACAACTTAGCACACCTTGTGCAGTTCATAAAACAACTGCTTGAAGATAAGACAGATATATAGACTATGACACCTTGTCTAATTCATAACATAGTTGAAAATTCCTAATCTGCTTTCTTTTTTTGTAGTAAAAAAAAAATGAATTAACAACATAATTTAAGACATGTTTGAAAACTCTCTAAAACCAAAATATACTCATAACATCTCAACCAATCAAATGATCTCAGCAAGAAGATAATACTCTATCAATTCAAAAAATTATATATGTCACTATCTCTCTGACATCCTAAAAATCAAAGTTACATTTGACTTTTCATAGAAATAGAAGTACAATTGTGACCGAAAAAATTCGAATCCTCTCACAACACCATATTAATACTTATCTAGTTTTATGAATTTTACGGTGTTATTAAGCCCAACACGGATGAGCAGGTCTACCTAAAAACCCACCAAACCGGTGTTGAAGATGAGTCGGTTTGAATATTAGACCATTTAAGCATAGAACTTTTAAAGACCCGAATAAACCCGAGGATTTGTGTAAAACCCATAATACCTTAAATATGGAAAACAGCATATCAGAGTCTTTTGAATTTATACTTAATTAGTTTATGACCATATATTGTTTTAAGAATGCTGACCAAACCAAAAGCATTGAACCGGAAAAGCTAGTGTGAATGCATTTATTCTCTCTCTTTCATTTACTATCCTGATGTGCTTAGTCAAAGCCAAGAGTTATTTTTTTTTTTTTTTTTGATTAGAAAGCCAAGAGTTATTGTCCTATCTATTTATAGCTTCGACCGTTCAAGGCGACTCAGTCACTCACTAGTGTACTACCTGTCTGCAACAATCGTTCAACCACCAAACTCCTGCTGCCATGGATAAGTCTTCGTCAACCTTGGCTTTTTTCTTGGTGCTCTTACTTATTTTATCTGGTGAATCCTCTGTCTGTCCTCTTTCTCCCACACCCACACACACACACAGTTGTTTAATTTTAACTAATCAGTAAGTTGCGTGGTGTATGGGTCTAGGATATGGTTTATTATTACTAAGTATTTATCTAAAGTACATTTTTTGTCATGAAAGATTCCTTTAGATACAAATATGTGTATGGTGGAGAAAATTCTCTGAATAATGATATGCGGGGAAGAGATGAAATGAAGACTATTCGCCTAGAGGGAGTTAAAGCAATTTATTTTCCTCTTTGAAAAAATATAATGAATTTGGTAAGAGCTAAATAGAGGAAGAACTGAAGAGATTTCTTTTTTCCTCCGAGCTATTCCACTAGTATATACACAAGATCTTTGATGAACAAAACCTTTGGAAATAAGACATTGAGAAAATTTCGTGGACAAGTATTCTCCTCTAGAATCAGATTGTCAATTTTTTTTTGCATTGGAAATAAAGTATAGCTTGTCGATTGTGTGCCATTTAGGAGAAGATTTAAACTTTATTTTATTTTTTTTTTCCTTCAAATTTGTAGAATGAATTACCTATGTAAAAGGAAAGATGACTGATACAAGAAAATATTGTTGGCAGGTGGTCACCAGTTATTCATAGGAGTGCCAGGAACTTATGCAAGGGGACCATACAATTGTCCCAGAATGATTAATTGTACTTCAGTGTGTGAGGGGTTCCCAAATTGCTGTGTTGACGGCCAATGCATTTGCGAAAAGTGCCCAAATAAGCTCGTCGTCAAAGCTAAACTCAAACTCGACTCGTATCCATAACAGTTATTGCTACAAGTCCCAATTGTGTTAGCAAAACTGAGAGAGAAGTTTCAATGTCATTTGCAATGTACACAGCTCAGAGAAGTTACATTGATCTTTGAAAGGAATACTGAATAAGGGTGATTCTATTTTTTTGGGTATATTTGACTTTCTACTATTGTCAAACATAAGGTCCCATTTATAGAAGAGTAATGTTACCCTGACCAAATTTTGGGACCAAATTTATAGCCCAAATGACATGACAACATATTATTTGATGTTTTTATTGGGACCCAAATGACTTTGCACCAAACAAAAAAGCCCAACTCAACTGCCATGTCATTTGGGCTCTAAATTTGGTCCCAAAATTTGGTCAGTATAGCATTTCTCTTTATAGAATATAATTAACAAATACAACTGTGCCTTTTTTTCTCCTCCACACAGTTTTGTTTCTTGAGGGGAGAATAGTCTATCGGGTGGAATTCTCGATTGGATCCAGTGACAAATCAAGCATATCAAAGTTTTTTTTCTTTATCTTTCGGTAGGTAAATAAATTTTATTTCTAAAAAAAAAATATTACAAGAAATTTTAAGACACGCCCCGAAGGTACACGAGCAACCTCAAAAGGAGGAGTTCTTTGCACCTAGCCCTCACAGAATTTAAACATTACATCCACAACCCTAGTTTCACAAAAGACCTCTCACAAAAAGAGAAGTTGAACTCAAGAATGATCCTAAAAAAAAGGGCTCACAAGCATATCAAATTTAAGCTGCAATAAAGTTCTAAAAATTCTGGATCGATGCTATGCTTTGTGTTATTGCTCCTAAGCAGCCTCATTTAATAGTAATTTAAATTTATTGAGTCGTAACTTGATCCGAAAGTTGCATTTTTGGGTAGAAATACTGCAAAGATTACTGAGCAAACTACGTAGCTTAGCTAATATGATGACTGGGGTATAACAAAGGTTTTATTCTAAAAACAATCAGTGAAAAACAATGATATTGGCAGAAAGTGATTTAATCATTAGACAGTGATAGAAGTCATTTTTTATTCAATCGTTTTCTAGGAGATTCAAAAAATCTCACAACTACACTTGAGTGTGCACAATACATTCATGAGCAATGTTATTGAGACCTAATTTACTGACCTAATTTGCTAACCTAATTCACTATGACTTTTAGATTGGTTGTGGGGGCCATTAAGCATTGGAACTTGATATTGATTCAATAGTTATACTGCAGTCACATCATTATGTCAACAAATTAAGTCAGTGTTTTAATTCCAAATAGTATTACTCTAAATTCATAAGTTTGTTTAAACTGAATTGGCAACATCAGTAGACATTAAATTTTTATTTTACTTCAAACATTCAGCAGCATTTACATGTTTAGTCATGATTTAGAACTTCAACTTGAATACTAAGCCAACATACTCATTTTCTTCCATCTTCGATCGATAACTTCTTCCTTGTTTATTTGTTATGGAGCTTTTCTTATTTTTATCTAACCTCTTCCAAGTGCACCACTATGTCAATGCCATGTAATTTGGGCCTTAGCTTGGTCTCACCTTTTTTTTTTGTTACTCTAGCATTACCATTAATATATCTACACGAATGTGACACATCTACGGAAAGTTTTTTGGGTTGCATTCAATTACATTCTGTAATCCTAAGAGCAAATAATGACAACCCCAAACAGGTCCAAAAATAGTATAAACTGTCCAGAAATTTCACCTTTTTTTCTGTTTACATACTTGTATCATGACATTTTACCATTTTAAATTTATCAGAAGTTACTTTAGCATGTGTGTGTGATAATTTCCTCGAAAATTCGCAGAAAGAAAAACATTCACTCAATATGCTCCAAAGTTGTTTGCATAGTAAACACAAGAATGTGAAAGTACAATAGCTAATAGTAACAAAATGATATGACAATAAAGCTCGAAACTTGCCCGTGAGGGCGTACAGCAGTATTCCTTCCTGTCCAAATTTAGCATTCATGGACAGACATGACAATGGTGTTTCACGAGGGATTACCAAGTTAAAAAAAACCCTTTCAAGCCACTTTCATTGTCTAAGTAATGAAAATTATTACCCATTTTAGTAACCGTAGATCTGGAACCATCAATTTTTTCGTGTAATTGAGATAACAAAGAATATCGTCCCACCAACCAATCAAATCTGTGCTCGAGATTGAGCATACATTTGAGCTATAAATTTATGAATCACTAACACACTTGTAATGGAAAAATTATTAGAAAACATAAGATCTGATGCTTTATACATAAAACATAAATTAATTGTAGTAAAATTTCGAACATAGGGCTATATATCAAAGTACGAATATCTAACATAAAGTTTCTGTCACAGTTTAATATTCACACTATAATTCATTTCTATTCCTCTTCAATCCTGAGGAGGAAGAGTAAATGATAGTACAGTGTGGGATCTATCAACCACGTGTTGAAATGATAGTACAGTTGAATGTTTCCAAATTGTCTTTCCCTTTCCTTCATATACTCAGCAACCAAAAGCACCATTATTAGCCTCTCAAGTCATCGGAGCCTCATCTTATAACAGGAAGGTAGCCCAAGATAAATGGTAAAAGCGAAAGAACAAAACATACCCAGGAAGCCCAAGAAACCTGTGGAGGAAGAAATGATCCGATCACCCCAAAAAAAGCAAACAGAACACACCCAGCTCCAAGTTGTTCTACTGCGCTTGAAAATCTAGGGAAGGTATGGCGAAGCAGGAGACCATTCCACAATGCCGTGAGCCCAATGCATAGTGGCAGCATAGTTAAGAGAGGCACCGATGAATCGGGATTCTTGGCATAGGCCGAAAGGATACCTGTTGTCAGAGGAATGACAAAACCGAGCACTGCTTTGCCCAATTCTTGATCCCGGATGAGTCGAACAATAGGATTCAAATTCGGTGGCTGGTTAATGTTGATGGTTTGTATAGGCAACCCTTCTGATGGCGATGAGGCCGACCTTCGATATGCAGGATGCACAGGCGAGGCGTCTCTAGGAATAGGATGATCAGATGGTATATTGACGGGTATTGAGACGTGATCAACTGCGTCTTTTGGCAGTTCAGGCAAGGTTGGATTGGTGGCTTTGGTGTTCATTTGACGATGGTGATTCCAGCCATGATTATCGTTAGCCATCGTGGGTGATGAAACTGCTCCAGGTAGGGAAGTCTGTGAGGACTGTGGGGTGATATGTGTTGAGTCTGTTGACATACCTAGACTTTGGATCACAATGGAGCAGAGATGGATGGAGGAAGGAACTTGAGGTATATATGCAGTTGCATAGTGGCAATTCAAACTAAGATAGGTATGTTTAATGCCAGTAGTGGTTGGTTGAGTATTTTTCTATAGAGAATTTCGTATTGAGTATTGGTCAGCGCTAAGGTTATGTATTTTGTTGATTGTACCATATACCCCCACAATAATACATCATATTTGTTACTCAAGTCATGTATTGAACAACTCATATACCCTATGAATATGTGAAGACTAGCCCCCTTCTTTTTCAACTAAACTCACAACTTATAGCGCCCCTCTACGAAAATATACTCGATCTAAATAAAAACAAAAGAAAGTAAATAAAATCCTCTAACTTTACAATGACTTATTTAATGCTTGATCAAAAAATTAGAAAACTAAATTAAATAAACATTTTCCTCATACAATAGCAATTGAATAGGTTTATCATAAAAAAATCAATATATTTGTGTTTCACACTCAAACCAACCTAGTTACTCTTCGTGCTTATTGGTTGTGTTATTTTTAGAATCATGTCAAACACTTTTTTTTCAAAAGGTAAATGCTTGTATTGATTTGCAACAAATATATACAAGTGAGGGCAAGCCCTTACAAAACATGGGTTGCATCAATTGTTGCAGTGTTTTACTAGTATACAACAGCCAACAATATCAAAAGAAACACTCTAGGCTTAAGGCTTTGAGGAAAATTCAATTGGAAATAGTTGTCTTGAACCAAAATTTATAGCCGAATTCTCCTCCATGTGTCTTAATCGAAACAGAGGGTAGCAGTTGGATGGTGATCACATAGCAAGATAGCAAATACATCGAAGTGTCTGTTGGTTACTCTAACCATGACTAAGGTAGATTAGGACTTGAATTGTAGAGAGGCAAATCTATCCCTTACCATGATCAAGATGTTTTTTAGCAAAGAACCACTATTAGTGGAGTGGTTGTTAAATTGCTGATTGTTCCTTTCTCTCCATATGATGGACTGCAGCAGCCAAGCTTTATTTGATTAGAACAACCAACAATTATTTTCCCATTGGTCTCTCTTGCTTCTCAAATTAACATAGCTGTAGAACATGACCTCAAACCCTTTTAGAATAGGGGCACTGAAAGAATTGGTGGGAGTGGCTTTCTAAGGCCTCCATGCAAAATACATGATCTAAGCCCCTGATAGCTGGAAAAGGTTGTATTGTCTTTAGTGCTAAGCCTAATCCTGATGGCAAACCACACAATGAGGCTTATTCTTATTACTCTATAGGAACCAAACAAGCTTAAACCAAGGCACTTGTAGGTAGTGCTCTCTGATGACATTACAAATTGAGCTAGTAGAAAATCTCCCACCATCGCTAGGCAGACATTTGATAGTGCCTTCCCTTGATTGATTTGGAGACTATAGCTTGGCACCGAATTAGCAATAATCTATAGTTGGTCTGATCTATAGTGAGACCATATCCATTGATTATCAGTGATGATTTTACTGACTTTGGTGTCCTTTGGCAGCCTCGATTGGCTTCAAGCACATGTCTAAGGGCCCCCTTGGGTGCCAGTTATCTTCCCAAAGGCTAATTGATTCCCCCATGCTATGTCAGTGATGTATTAGTGTGTATCGGAGATTTTCACCCCTAGTTATTAGATACGATAGAATCTTCTAAAAATTGCTTACATATTATAATTTCATAATTAGTTAACTAACGTCATGCGTATGCAGCATATATGTGAAGCTATTCTAAGCTTGATAGCCTTCTCTAGGAGGTCACACTTGTTGAGTGGTTGGTATTGCTTAATATAGTACATGACTTACATTCACAAGTCAAAATTTTCAGTAGTTTAGCAAAGTCAACACTATGCAATGAAGTAAATCAGAGCGATGCCCATAGGCCTATCTAAGATATCTTTTGCGATTTGCCAGAATCGGTAATAGATTAGGGTTATGTCATTCTTACCGTGATAACATGAGTATATTAGGTATTTCTAATGTTTAGGGTCATATTTACGTATCCGGATTAAAGTTCTCAACTGATGTAAATATATAAGTTGTAACCCTATTAAGATCTTGGCATAATGAAGATCAACCGTGCTATGTAAGCAAGTAGAATTCTGTCAAACAAATGTTAAATCTATTTATTTTTTTTATTGTCTTTTTGCCCTCATTTTTCAGTACACTACACGTTCAACGTACAATAACTTATACATGTATGTTCATAACCCTACATCACGTTTATATTTTCCTTCTGCATATTAATTATAACCCTTTATTGTGTGTATGAGTGTGAAGGTAGTGTGATAGAGAATAAATAGGGTTGCAATTAATTAGTTTATAAATAGTGTATTGGAAGCCAATAAAGAGCAATGTAGTATGTTGACTTATTCTTCCTAAGAATTACATACATTCGAGAAGCAATGACATGTCTAGATGCACAATTATAATTAGAAAAAAACAACCAAGATCGGCGATGACATGTCTCCATCGCCTCTAGAAGGATATATTATTTGACTCATTGACAAGATAGAACCTTACAATGTATTTGTTATCCATTAATGGCTTCTGAAAGGGATGAATACACCAAGATTAATCCCCATAATAAAGTCGTGAATATTAGGTTATTATTGCAGTGTCACATTATTCCACACTAGTGTCACATTATTCCACACTAACATAAACAGAGCATTACTGTTGGGCTAAATTTACGGTCTAGCACACCCATATTACTCTTCCATTGTCCTCAAAACCTTTAGTTCATTTAGATGAACGTATTAACCAATATTAGATAGATCAGATTATAAGTTTATGTATATCAATTTTGAAAAGTAAATATTTTTACTATGATTGTAAAATCATTAAATACGTAAGCAAACAATACATTTACTAGTCCCACAAGTCCAATCCTAATCGTGAAAGCTAAACACAAATACAATAAAGCATAGAGGCCCTCTTACTTGTTATTGTTGCCGACCATGTACTCCCTAGTCAAACATTTAGTAATAGGACGTCATATGGAATGGGACTACTTCATCAGCCATGCATCATGAGAATATTCCATTATTGTCATCCATATTGACTTTCATGAACAACTCAAATTCCATTTGGATTGTCTCTCATAACATATCAGCTTGTTTTTTTTCCCTAGCTTTATAATTTTACTAACCCAAAAAAAATAGATATTACGATGAAACTCAACTTTTTTTTTTGTTTGTTTCCACAATCTCGAAAATTAAGAGACATCGATGTCATAAAGGGTACTGTCCAACCACATATGATTCACATTTCGAATTAGAAACAGTAAAAGAAGTAAGGTTTCTTCCATAAACCATCTATAGCCATGAGCTTCGTTGCTTAGCAACAAAGATTTCACCTACTGGGCATATATTTTTATAGTTGTGTTGTCAACTATCCATGGCTTAAGTAGTTATTCATTCTGGTCAAAGAAATTGAAATACCGTTTTTAATTTGAGCACATGCAGTCATACTAAACCACAAACTTAGAAAGCCTACAATTAATCGACCTCCTCTAGAAGGATAGTGACATATGGATAAGGGAATCATTTCCTTCCTTAGTTTCTTTTCTTTTTTTTGGGGGGGGTGGGGGGGCAGCAGGAGAGAAACATTTACCAACTTTTCACCACATCAGATGATCATCACTAACGAATTACCACTATTTTTTCGGTGATACTATAGCATCATACCAAATTTTACAAGTAAATAAGGATTAGTTACAACTAATTTAGGATCAAGTTATATCACAAAAAGAACACGAATCTATGAGGTCCAGTTGACTCAAAAAAATTGGGGCAGGTCATAAAATATTTGGATCGATTGTAAATACTGTGGTTGACTTTGAGCGATACCATTTTATCACAGTCTTACCAGATTGAACCATAGGCTTACCCCATTTTGTAGAAATTTGTACTACAGTACCGCATAATAATTTTTTAGTATTTTTGTTTACCTGACCTCATCCACTCTATAATCCTTGCATTTTTATCTTTTGTTATTTTTTTTTTGTTACCGGGTGTTCAGACTTGTTCCGACTATTTCTTCGAGTTCAAATAGTGGCTACCGTGACCCGAGCAAGTTTAGAACATATCCCCTGAGGTACAAGGATGAATGACTCTTAGGAGATATGAAAAGTTTTAGACCTACGACCTCTCAATTATCAGAGAACTATTACAGTTAATACTTTGTTGTGTTATATTGTATTTGGGCTAAAAAAAATGTTATGTTTGTAATTTGGGTCATGTTTTGTTGCATTTAATTAGGCTAAAAAAAAACTCTAGAATTATTTAAGTGTTATGTTTCAACCATTCTTGCATACTTGACTAATTTTCTTTTAGCTATGTCAATAATTGTAGAAGACTATTAAGTTGGGATGTGTCCGACACTCCATTGATATGACAATCTCTAAAATTTGAGATATGAAAGAAGATTATGTCCATCGTGTAGCGGTGATAGTTTCCTATTTCTTTAAAGATTGGCATATTAATGGGGCTATGTCATGTGATGTCTTAATTTTGTGTCCGTATCTGTGCTTCATAGCTTCGGACTAAATACTAGACATGATTTTCTTCCCTTTTGGTTAGTAATTTGGTTGCTACTAACAAAGACTGAGACGTTAAGAGATTATTGCCTTTTGATATTGGGCTAAATTGCATTAGGCCCAATTTTAAGATTGTGCACAGTGTTACCAACTCAAAGTTGTGTTTAAGCAATGTTTTTATTGAGCTGATATGTGCAAAAAACGCAGCACAAGATAAGCCACAAGCATTAAACTAATTGAGACTTGTTGTTAATCTTTAATTGGGCTAGGCAGGTAAAGATTTGGGCTGCGAAGGCTGAGTTTGATGCAGATGGAGAAGGCTGAGTTCCTAATTGGGCAAGGAACTGAACCATTATGGCAAGGAAAATTTTGATTCATACGGAGAAAAAGAGGCAAAAATTGGAACAGTAATATCATTTGCTTAAAAAAAGAAATAAGAAAAGTTCCATTATTGAGTGACAAAAGAAAAGTTACAATCCCCACCGTGAAACTGCACCTACACGCCTCTATCGACGTTGTTTTGTAATACCGGGGGTTTCAATCCCACGGTGAGGGTTAAATGATAGAGGAAGATAGGGTTTTTTTTAGGAAGACAGGTTTTTGTTGGTGCTTAGGAAGATAAGTTTCTAAATTCGAACCCACGTGTATCACTTCATTGAAGCATGAACATATACTACTCAAGTAAATTATTTTCTTAGAACTGGTGTACGATTTTTTTTGAATTTTGTCTTTTTTGCTTACCATCTTCCAATCTTGAAATATTAATACTATTTTCATTTGCAACGTTTGACCAATACTGATTTTCTACTGTTTTGATTTCATATATTGATCAATATAAAGCGGACAAAATGGTATGCCTATTCCCGAACCGGCTCGCAAAAATACAAATCCACTTCAGGTTGAAAAGACAATAAAAATTTCAGAGACTTATATTTTTAGTTAGAAGAGTTATTGTATTGTTGTATTATTTTTCTCCATGATTATTAAGTATTTGTAATCTTAAAAGGTATCTGATGCATCTAGTACTCATAATATAAACTCTCATCGATCATCGATGAGGAGTAAGTCAAAAAGTCCGGCAGTGCGAGACACAGAGTTTCAAGGTCATTCTAGAGCATCTTCATTTGGTCATGTGAGTCAATAAATGGAATAGTAGCTCAAATATTACATGATTTTGTTGGCTAGTATCTTTTCTTGTAAGTTAAATATGTTTGCTTGTTGGGTTTTATGTTTGGTTTGAGTTTGATGGATTTTTTGTGCTTGTTGGATTTTTTATTTGTATTGAATTTGTGTTATTGGAAATACAAATATGTTCATTTTATTGTTTTATGTGGAATTCATGTGCTAATTTATATTAAATATTAGGTTCATCGACAAAAGAGAGCGAAATTGCAGCATGTTAATAACAATGCAGCGAAATTCCCGCCCAAGTGATTTGTTTGAGAGGGGATAAAAGGAGATATTGTTGTCTTGAAGGCCTTGGGCTATGCTGGGTTCTGTCATTTATTTGTTATTTTTTTTGAAGTGTTGCTGTTTTTTTTTTCTTGCTGGAATTAACAAGTTCTGTTATGGCTAAAGTTTTGAGGTTGTTGCTTAAGTTTTTTGGTGGAGATTTTTGACTTTTGTGTTTTTTCATGTTAAGGAATGGCGTTTGTGCCTTATCCTTTGCTTCTTGTAAAGGATATGCTTGGTAGTTTTTCAAATTTTATTATTTATTGATTTGCTTGATCAGTTTTGAAGACTGATTGATGGTTGCAGGCTGAGATTTCTCTATTTTATAAATAAATAAATTTTTTATTTTAAAAAAAAAATAACCAGCGTTTATTTAAACGCCGAAAATAATTTTCTCAGAAATAATAATTACTGGCATTTAAATAAAAGTCGTAAAATAACTCCAACAATCGAAATTTTAACAATGAAGTCGTCGATTAAATAAGCGCCGCTTTAGCGTGTAACAAACGTCATTTTAGTTTTTGTGGCGTTTAATTAAACGCTGGTAATTTTCCCGACGGAGGTTTCGACGGTGTTAAAGAAAAACGTCAATAATAGTATTTTGTGGCGTTTATTTATACTTAGCGGCGTTTATTAAATGCCGATAAAAATCATTTTTTTTGTAGTGGCTCTAGCTCTCTGGGTAGTCCAGAGTGTGGAGTTAACTCTAGGGCATCATGTGCTTAGACGTTTTGAGGTCAACTCACTAAGTTTAATGCACCTAATTGACATTGTTAATTGCAAGTATTTAGAATTTACCCTCCTTGGTAAGGATGACAGTGAATTAGGGAAAAAACGGGTATTCTACCAAATTCGTCACGTTTAGATCGAGAATATATCATACGAATTAAACGGTAAACGTATATGGGAATACCTATGTAAACACTGTCTCTTATA
>CM042194.1:4591924-4603552 GCA_023539305.1 Ilex asprella | reverse complement strand
CGGCTTCTGAATTCCCCTAGAATTTAAGTTCGGCTTGAAAAGGATGTTTTGGATCCAATTTAAGTTTATACACGTGCTAAACAAACTAACTGGGCTTGGGCTAAAGGAATTTTAGGTCTACAATAGAAGTTAAGCCCACTCGTAAGCCGACCCATAAATCAACTGACATTCAAGGTCGATTATCAGTTCGGTTGATCTTGTAATCCAGTTTGATTTGGTTTGTCTTTTCTTCTTCTGAGTATAATTGGATCGGCTGGCGAAAGTAGCAACTTCTGTCCCTACCTGTCGGTTGAATATCCCTAGTTTCTACAATTCTTCATTTTCTTAGTTAATTTTGTGGTCTCCTCTTCGTTTGTCTAGTAGCGAGGTTTGCCACCCTGACGTCTTTTGTGCCCACGATACTTAGAAATGAAATGTATACAAATATTTCCTTTATTAGAGAATTTTTGTTTGTTAGAGTCATCAGAGATTGTCCCCCTGTCCCCTGCATGTGGCGCGATCTGGGGCTACTTGAGGTCCATCATGTACCGAGCCCCTTATTCCCAAGTAGGTATGTGCCGTCGTGGTTGATATGACAGAGTTGATACATAACGAGTTGGACGATCCTGGGCTTTTATGTCCTTAGGCCATGGCCCATTTTCAAGATGAGACAAGTGCTCTGAAGGTGGGCCATTAAGGTTACTCTTTAAGAGGGCCCGCCAGATGTTTTGGATTTCAAGGGGGCGGCTCAAACTTAAATCCATCATTATCAGCCACAATATTCCTCCCTTAAATGTAAACTCTTTGTTTCGTCTTTGAATACATACATACATTGACACATCTATAAATTTATCAAGTTTTTGATTAAAGACTTCATTAAAATGAATTATTCAGCAGTATATATATTGACGGATTTGAGTACTGAAACACTTTTTATTTAGCAAATTTTCGTTTGGGAGCAGGAGCAAGGAATGTAGTTTTATGTGCATCAATGCAAAGCTGACAAGGACTGTAAAGACCATTGTAAGAATTACATATACATAGTGACATGCGCCTCTGTGGCACGAGATCCATGATTAGACATCACCAAGTTCAATTCAAGAAATTCCATGGCATTGAGGAATGCGTGCAGATGAAGATAGCAATTGACTTAATGGCCATCGTGCCGCTGTTGAATCTTGTCTAATTAAAGAAATTAGATTAGTTATATAAGTTTGTTTTCACAAGTCCAAAAGTAAAGGTTTTTGTTCCAATTTATAAATAAATATTCTTTTTTATTTTAACAATGCAGTTTATCTTGAGTGGGATCAACAAGAAGTTTTTATTTAATGTGTACGCTATTCAATGAGCTATAATTTAATGTTGAATTTTTTAAGTGTATAGAACCCCTAAAAATTCACCTTACATGACACATTATAATATTATCGATTTCCAATAAAAGGGATAAAACTAATTCAATTTATCAAAATTAACTAAATGGTAGAAAATTCACATTTATTCATTGAATAATCAATAATTTCAGCTTAATTTCATTAATAGTAAATTGAGTGCAACTAACATTTAGAAAATATACCAATGAGTTTTTGGTACAATGGTACTTCTTATCTTGTGAAAGTTTTGCCTTCTTGAGGTCAATGGTTCAAGCCCCCTCCCCCTCCCCCTTCCCCTCCAAAAAAAAAAAAAAAAACTAACATTTAGAAAATGCAAAGAGAGAGAGAGAGGGAAAATCTTTCAAATATGTACACTGTATGGTTTTGAACTATACATGTATCTATATTCTACTATTATATTTTACCAATTTTCCCCTCTTCAAACTTACTACTAATCATTCAAAAAACTTCAAAATTGCCTGATTTGTACAAAATCAAAATGTAATAATTTGTACAAAATGCAACTATTTGAATGGTTAATGGTTTAATGTGATTAAATCTACGGTATAGAGTAAATCAAAATAAAAATCATAATTTAGGGTTATTCTAAAAATCTAAGGGAAATATAACATAAAGTAAAATTTTATAATTTAAGGGGTATAATGTATAATATTAAAAACGTGAGGTAAGCCATGGCCTCATAGGTTTGTAGCTGACTACTTGTTGAAAGGTCGAACAAGAAATGGAAAAAAGTTGTACTACAACAACCGTAAACATTCCCTCATCGCTCTGACTTTGATCGATTAGCCTGTATAACGTCTTTTTTGAGAGAATTATGCTCCTTATATTTAAAAAAGAATTACGATTTTTCCAAAAAATGGGATTAAAGTCTTAGTCCAAATAAATAGACTTCCCTTCCAAGTAAAATGATCCCCATTATGTTCTTGCCATATATACTTTCAGGTCCTTTTATAAATCCACAAATTTTATTCTGCAGTGCACAAGTAACAACACACTGAATCCATATTTAAAAATCTACTATAAAAAATTATAGCATATAAAGAACGATATTTTTTTAGCATTACAGTCCTTATCAATAAATCACATTCCATAAGATAGTCGATTTACTCATTACGATTGAATTCCTAATAACCATTTTTTTTTATAATTTGATCTTTGTGACTAGAATGTCACATTTATTAAAAAAAAATTAAAAGACCTCACTATTTTAGAAAATTCCCATTTAAATAGTAGATATTTGCTATTAAATGCCAGGTCATACAAAAAATATATCTACCAGGAACATGAATTTCTAGTTTTACATGTTGGAAAAAATAGTTTTAAACAAATTTATTTGAGGTTTAAATAAAAGTGAGACCCACACCTCGAAATTGGTGAGACCAAATTTAAACGCATTCTCCTCCTCAAAGAGATTAACGTGATATATTTATTTGTCCAAATCTATTAAGATTTGAATGAGAAATTATATCTCAAATTGACCTAGTTGAAGTGATAAACTAAACAAGATTGTTGTAGTAAAATAAGGTTTGTCCCACATTAGAAGAAGACCAACACTTTGGTGAGTTAATATATTCCTAGTTGGCATCATAGGTTAGACTCCAAGGAGTATCAAACTTTTGTGAGCAGAGCGAACACCTATATTACCTTGGTTATCACACACGTGTGCCTTGTCACGACCCAATCAAGCTCGGGCTTGGGCCAAAAAAATATAATTTTTTTGGACAAAATTTATTTGGAATGGGGCGGGTCATGAGTTAAACCAATTAGATCCGAACGCAGATTGAAATTAAAATCCCAATCGAAATTTAAATCCAACTAGATTTTTAAAATTTTTTCTCGTTACTTTGAACTAGGAGCCAAAAGGGGGCCTAGTTCATTCCAGAGGCTGTGTTCACTCAAGAGGTTCCTTTGGTACCTTTATATGTTCAGATTAAAGAATATGTTTTTACAATCTGAACAGTGGCAACCCATGCCTCTTCAGACAATCTGAATAGCCACCGAAGGTATATAAATAGACTGCCTCATTGCCATTTCAATCCATTCAAATTCTAGATTCTAGTTTCAGAATTTCTTCTGTCTCTCTACATATTATTGCATTATTCTTTTGGTTCGGTTCAAGTATAAACACAAGTTGTATTCACTGGAATCTTGAAGATTGAAGTGTTGCTTTTTCAAGAACGAAAATTCGTTCTATCTTGGGAGATAGTTGCTTATCAACCTTGAGTACCGAGAAGGAGCAAATTTGTCTTAAGGAGATTGTGTTTCACAAGGCTTGGATTATCTATTCTGGTTTTCTTAGAAATTGTTCGTGCAGAGATGCGTCTCTGTGAGTGCATTGTTTTTTATTTTTATACATTCTGTTTAGATTAGTGCATAAGTTAGACTTTATACAATTTGATATAATCTAATTATATAAATATTTTCTATCACATTATACTCTTGAGGATTTTTCCCAAGTGAGCCATGTTTTTCTGTAACGCTCTCGATAACGCAAGCTATTATCTAGTTAGCCCATAAGATCGTAGCTTTGAAACATGTCTTGGTTGTTTAGGAAGGAAATCACTTAATTAATACCTCATGTCGTGACAAATAATTTTGATATGGATCACATTCTTACAACGTTTCCCCCTTCCATCTTTGATATCATTTGTAACACCCCAATTCGATATTGTCAATTTTTCCTGTATACTTGTGACTTTAAAATAAATCTTAACTGTTAAACATGAGAAATACGATCAAAGTCTATGAAGTTAAATGTTAAAACATAGTTAACCAAACACTGTGCCTCAAGCCAAGGTATTTTTGGGCGATGCTAAAGAGCATCACTAGCAAAGGGAAAGAAAAAATAGAACATAAGAAATAACTTATATAATCTAGGTTTGGACAACTATTAGTAATATTATATCTCGAATCTAAAGATCACAACTTTTTAGGCCCATTTCCGTAGTTTGTTTGGACCAACAACCAATTCAATGGTTGTAATAGACTAAGTCTACAAATTAGGTATAAATAACATTATTATTCCTTGAAAAGTGGAACTGACTTAACCTACTTAAGCTAAGAGATACTATCACACCCCACATCTGCCATGTTAATGGTGAAAACACTCACTTGTGGTTTGATAATTGGCACCCCCAAGGCCCTCTTCTTTCCATATGTAATGCTAATGTAGTGGAAAATTCTGGAATTCCCTTGAATGCTAAGGTGAGATTCATTGTGGATGACAACCTCTGAAATTGGCCTCCCACAAACTCCCCTCAGCTTGTGGAAGCCACTCTCTCCATGCCTAATTACCTTCCATCTCCACTCACAGAGGACAAGATCAAATGGTCTCCCTCCTCTGGTGGTACCTTCTCCTCCTTCTCAGCTTGGAATCTCATCAGCTCCCCATCCCCAAAATTCCCTAGGCAACACCTTATTTGGTACAACCAGTCAATCCCTAGAATGTCCTTGATTTTGTGGCTTGCCTTCAGATCTAGACTCCGCACCAAAGACGGAATCCAATCTTTTATTGCAGACATTAGTTTGGAGAACTCCTTTTGTAACACCTCATCTGAGTCTCATGCCCATTTATTCTTTGAATACCATTTCTCTCATTCTATCTGGGCCAAGTTTCTACTCCTCAGTGGGCAACAAATGCAAAACATGTCATGGCAGAGGATCATCAACTATGCAAGTCAACACTGGAAAGGTAAATCTATATGCACTACCCTCCTAAATCTCACTCTTGTTGTATCCATCTATTATATTTGGATGGAAAGAAACATGAGAATTCACCGAGGTAAGTCTAGGGCCACTCCTCTCTCCTCAACCTTATTGTCGAAACCATTAGAGACAGAGGTATTTCTCTTTGATTCAATCCCACGAATAGAAACTTGTAACTCGTTCAATCGTGGCAGATCCCCAATAGTAGTTTGGGCTAATATTCTTACTAGTGCATTTTGTTGGAAGTTTGGACAACTAACCTAATTTCCCCCAAAATTCAATAGTTTGCTATTAAATAGGTGATTCCTATTGTTTGTAAAGGAATTCACCCTGCCCACTAAAACAAAAATCATTAAAATTCGTTACACAAAATGCATTATCTGCGACGTTTTTATAATTTTGTCGCAATTTTTTTTGGCAATCTTTTGCGATATTTTTTAAAAAACACTGTGAAAAGGTAATTCTCACCCAATATTTTTTGACGCGGGAAATGGCAGGAATTGAAGATTTTTTATGACAATTTTTTTTTGTCGGAGAAATTTTGAATTCGTTGCAAAAAAAAATGTAAAATAAAAATAAAAATAAAGTCAAAATATATAATTTGCGACGTTTAAATTTTTCATCGCAGAATATCAATTTTAGTTATTAAAGTAAAATGAAATATTAATATTTATTATCGACGTTTTTATAAATTTGTCGCAGAAGATAATTTTATTTTTGTATTAAATAAAATTTTTATTTTGCGACGTTTTAATATTCGTCGCAGAATGTAATTTTAAATTAGAATTCAAATATTAATGATGACGTTCTTAGAAAACGTCGCGAAAAGGTGATTTCCACTCAAATTTTTTTGGTGTGAGAAATGGCAGGAATTAATGATTTTGTACGACAAAATTTTTTTGTCACAGATATTTTGAATTTGTCCCAAAAATAAATAATTTAAAATTAAAATAAAAAATAAAGTTAAAATATATAATTCGCGACGTTTAAATTTTTCATCGTAGAATATCAATTTTAGTAATTAAAGTAAAATGAAATATTAATATTTATTAGCTACGTTTTTATAAATTCGTCGCCAAGGATTAATTTTATTTTTTGTATTAAATAAAATTATTATTTAGTGATGTTTCAATATTTGTCGCAGAATGTAATTTTAAATTAGACTTCAAATATTAATGGCGACGTTTTTAAAAAAAGTTTCGAAAAGGTAATTTTCACCCAATTTTTTTTGGCGCGGGAAATGGTTGTAATTGAAGATTTTTTACGGCAAAAATTTTTTGTCGCAGAAATTTTGAATTGGTCGCAAAAATAAATAATGTAAAATAAAAATAAAAAATAAAGTCAAAATATATAATTCACGACATTTAAATTTTTCATCGTAGAATATCAATTTTAGGAATTAAAGTAAAATGAAATATTAATATTTATTAGCGACGTTTCTATAAATTCGTTGCAGAAGATAAATTTTATTTTTGTATTAAATAAAATTATTATTTAGCACCGTTTTAATATTCGTCGCAGAATGTAATTTTATGTAATTTTAAATTAGACTTCAAATATTAATGGCGACATTTTTAAAAAAGTCTCGAAAAGGTGATTCCCACCTAATTTTTTTTTTGGCATGAGAAATAGCGGGAATTGAAGATTTATTACGACAATTTTTTTTTTGTCGCAGAAATTTTAAATTTATCGCAAAAATAAATAATGTAAAATTAAAATAAAAAATAAAGTCAAAATATATAATTTGCAACGTTTAAATTTTTCGTTGCAGAATATCAATTTTAGTTATTAATGTAAAATGAAATATTAATATTTATTAGCGACGTTTTTATAAATTCGTCGCAAAAGATAAATTTTATTATTTTTTTAAATAAAATTATTATTTCGTGACGTTTTTTATATTTGTCAAATAGTTTTTATTCGTGGCAAAAATAAATAATCTAAAATAAAAATAAAAATAAATTCAAAATATTTAATTTGTGATGTTTAATATATTTGTCACAAAATATTAAATTACAACCACATTAAAAATTAAATTAAAATAAAAATATTAAATTGCTATGTTTTATTATTTACGTCACAGAAATATTTTCATATAAAAATATCACCCTTTGTCAATTTATAGCATATATATGTTATATTCAACATCTCTCGCTTTTTATGCTTGAAAATTTATATTAATTGATAGATGCACAACCCATTAATTGGATCCTTACTGGTAAATTCCAAAAATGGCCCAACATCCTTATTATGATGTATATATGTTTTTTTTCATATTTTACAATAATATTATTAATATTTAAGTTTAGTATTCTACATAATATTTTATAATAATATTATTTTGATATAATTTATTAATTTAATCAATCACAACATTTGAATTGGTAGCGAGTCTCAACAAATACTAGGGCTTACTATCAATCTAATAATTATAAATAATTAGGTTAGCAAATTAGATATGTAAATTATGTTCAAGTAGCATTGTTCTTGTTTATATTATATTGGTATTGAACTTTATTTAATATTGAAATTCACTATCAAATTAAAAATTTTAGTACATTACTTATGTAACACCCAAAAAACCACCCTGGAAGACATTACTATCTATAAACTATTCATACCATGAGAATAACTAATAATATTCACACTAAGAAGAAATCCATTCATCATTCGTAGTAATTAGGGGGTGACAATTTTTGACTCAATACAACGATATGACTTGAACTTGACACGAATTTTATGAGACGAATTCGATTATAATTCAACACAAACTCGAAAATAACTCGACATTGAACATGAAATATTAACAGGTCATATTCGGGTTTAACACGCCTAATCCGAAATTGACACGATCAATGTACACGTAAAATTAACTGCTGTCAGTTTGCTACCTAAAATTAAATTGATAAATTATACCTAGGTCCCCTCATGTTTGTCACTTAATCATTTGGACCCCTTCACATTTAGAATATTACTTCTACATCTCATTACGTTTGTGCACGTGTAAAACGTAATCCTTTTTCGTGGATATCTGTTATTATAATCCTTAAAAAAATATGATTTTATGCTAATAAAAAATTATAAATTCATATTACTCTTTATTTTGTAAGTTCAATATACTCTAAAGTTTAAAATCAAGCTTACCATTTGAATGTCTAATAGAATGTAAGTATTTATATAATATTTTTTTATATCTAATGCAATATATCACTTAAACAGAATTATTTGAAAGTCCAATTGAGAAAACATTTTTAGTCATATTTGGATTCTTAATGGATGTAGGTGTAATATTTCTAATTTGAGGGGTCTAGGTGAGTAAGTGACAAGCATGAAGGAGTTTAAGTGTAATTTATTCATTTATTAGGATGAAATCATATTTTTTAACAGTTATATTAACAAATATCAATTGAAAAAGGTTACGTGTTACACGTGTATAAATGTCATGAGATGCAAGCGTAATATTTTAAATGTGAAGAGGTTTTATCTTTAAGGGTGTAAATTAAAATTTTGGATCTTTGTGGGTGCACATTGATATAATTTTTAGTTTTTAGGGTACAAATTTAAATTTTAATCTTTGAGGATATAAATTAAAATTATAAATTAAAATTACCTTTTAGATATTCGGGTAGTTATCTCCAACAAGCTCGTAAATTCGTCGTTTTTGTATATACCCTTTTTCGCTTGCTGGTTGTAGCTAGCCCCTTCTTCCTCGCTGGCGCCATCCACTATCTCTCTGTGATGGAAAAGTTGGATCCAAATATCTCCTCCGCTAGTCCCTCCCCCTGCGCACGTGAGAGTCTCAAGACTCTCTTTAATTCAAAGGCTAAATAAAACTAGTCTATATATATACTCAAGTTTCTTTGGACTTTTTGTCGATGTGGGATTGAGTTCCCACACTTAAAAAATACTCTTTTAGTTAAAATATTCTAACACTTTTTGTCGATGTGGGATTGAGTTCCCACACTTAAAAAATACTCTTTTAGTTAAAATATTCTAACAATCCCCCACTTATTTTAATAAAAGATACACTATATAAGTAACTGGGCAATAAATAGAATATCATGCATTGCAAAAGTGGCAATGCCTTTAAACCTTTACTTAGTGCTTCAATGTTCCCGTACTAGAGTCAAAGTGGACGTAGCCTTTAAACGATGACTACTTGAGGATACGTAGAACCATATCACACACATGATATTCAAGGTGTCTAAAAACCAGCACATTTTCGGCCTTGTGCTTTATCCCAGTTTCTTGAGTGCTGTAGAGAATTAGCCCAATTCACATAGGAAGTGGCCCGTCTTCCACACTCATATAGGTGAGTCTATCAAGGATGTTCTCGTAACTAAGACATCCCACCCAAAAAGGGCTATAGAACTCATTAAGAGATATTGATCTTATCCTCCAATTTTTCGTTACGAGATCACATGTACTTTACACCATAGGGATGGACAATGAATATAAAATTTCAATGATATGAATTTCATTGGTACATGTCTCACAAACCAAGTTACTCTATGATTCGTTTGTCCCATTAACCTAGTTCTTGGGATCTCCAGTCCCTAGGTTGGGTATCCTCATATGTAACTTAATCAGATATGGGCTTTAGTCCAATCCCCCTCGATGTACTCCAGATCTTTTCTCTAGCTAGAGCTTTTGTTAACGGATCAGCAAGATTATCAGTTGATCTCACATAATCAACATTGATCGCACCATTATTTAGGTATGATCTCACAGTACTGTGCTTTTTTCTCACAGATCTGGATTTTCCATTATAGTACTTATTATGTACTCTACCTATTGCGGCATTGCTGTCACAATGGATTAAAACAGGTGGCACTGGTTTGTCCCACAAAGGTATATCAAACAGCAAATCACGAAGCCACCCAGCTTCCTCACTAACTGAAGCTAATGCAATCAATTCAGCTTCCATTGTTGACTTTGCAATAATCTGCTGCTTCTTAGACTTCCAACTTATGGCTCCACCACCTAAAATAAAAACATAACCTGTAGTGGACATAGAATCACCCGATAGGGTGTTCCAATCTGCATCACAGTAACCTTCAAGTACAGCAGGATAATTCTTATAGAATAAACCAACATGTATAGTTCTTTTTAAATATCTCATAAGACGGTATATTGCATTCCAATGATCCATACTTGGTTTACTAGTAAATCTACCAAGTACACCTACCGCATAGGCAATATCAGGTCTAGTACAATCAGTGGCATATCTAAGACTACCAATTATGCTTGCATACTCTATTTGATTAATTACATCACTTTCTTTTTCTGTTGGAAACAAATGAATACTTGAATCAAAAGGTGTGCAAGCAGGTTTACAATCAAAAAAGTTATATTTTTTCAATACTTTTTCTATGTAATGAGATTGATCAAGCATAATTCCATCTACACTCTTTGTGAAGCCAAGAATCACATTTTCTTGACCCAAGTCTTTCATGTCAAAATTTCTGTTTAGCAAAGTCTTGGTAGTCTCAATCACATTTAAGCTAGTGTCAAATATCAAAAGATCATCAACATATAAACAAATAATAATATGTTCACCATTTTCAGACTTTAAGTAAATACATTTGTCACTCTCATTAGTCTTAAACCCATTAGCTAAAATACACTGATCAAATTTTTTGTGCCATTGCTTGGGTGCTTGTTTAAGGCCATATAAAGATTTAATCAATTTACAAACTTTATTTTCATGACCATGTTGAATAAACCCTTCTGGTTGGTCCATATAAATTTCTTCCTCTAGATCACCATTCAAAAAAGCTGTTTTTACATCCATTTGATGTATTTCTAAATTATGTATAGCAGCTATAGATATTAGCAATCTTATGGATGTAATTCTAGAGACAGGAGAAAACGTATCAAAGAAATCTAAGTCTTCTTTTTGTTTAAAACCCTTAGCTACCAACCTCGCCTTATACTTATCTATCGTTCCATCAGATTTGAGTTTTCTCTTTAACACCCATTTGCAACCTATAGTTTTACAACCAGGAGGTAAATCTACCAATTTCCATGTTTTGTTTGTTATGAGTGAATCATATTCATCATTTACAGCTTCTCTCAATAGGTCTGAATCGGGAGATGTTAAAGCTTCTTGTAAGTTAGTTGGATCCCCTTCTATATTATAAACAATGTAATCTGAACCAAAATCTTTTTCTACTCGACTCTTCTTACTCCTCCTAGGTTCATATTCTTTTTGTTCTTTATTTTCTGTCAATGATGAACTAGGAATATCACTAGACTTTGGTATATTATCATCACCCCCACTATTTTTATGTTTAAAAGGGAATTTATCTTCATGAAATATAACATCTAGTGATTCAATTACCACATTATTTTCTAGGTCTAAGAATCTATATGCTTTACTAGCTAGTGCATATCCAATGAATACACACTTAGATGCTCTTATTCCTAATTTAGGAATTTTAGGATCAGTCATCCTAACATAAGCTAAACAACCCCATACTCTTATGTAATTCAAGTTAGGCTTTTTTTTTCTCCACAATTCATAAGGAGTAACTAGATTTTGTTTACGAGG
>CM042194.1:4565398-4578514 GCA_023539305.1 Ilex asprella | reverse complement strand
CCAAAATACATGGTATACGTTCTCATATATATATATATATATATATATATATATGAATTTTAACATGGTGCCATATTTATAATTTTTCTTATTCATCGTCACTGATCATTTCAGATGATGATTTTGAGCTCCAAATTAAATTCATGGTCTGTTCTAATATATATATGAATCTCAGCACGGTGCCATACTTATAATTTTTTCTTATTCATCATCATCGATCATTTGTGTTGTCTGACAAGATGAAATTAGGAAAAGATATCTAGTTATGACTATAAAACCTCTAATTATGGATCTTGTATCCTTATTTTATATCACTCTCATATACAAATAGCTAGTTGAGTGACTCCTACACTTATTTAGGGACTCATAAGTTTTGATTGCTTAACTGGATTAATTCCTGTGATTATTATGACCACTCAAAACAAGGAATCTTTAGTGAATTTTGATACTAATAAAAACAGGCCCTCTACTTCTATCTGTGACATAACTCCATAAAGTGTATGTTACAACCAATTCTAGCACTACTGACACATGATAATGTTCATTGTCTATCAGGATCAAGTTTTTGAATGTTAATGAGAAGATTTTTTTGGTTAGGAAGTGAAATTAGAGCCAGTGGTGCAAAGGTGGCCTAGTTAAATGTATGACTTCCAAAGAAAGCAGGAGATCTTGGAGTTAAAATCCTAGAAGCTTGGAACAAAGCATATATGGCATATTATTACACCACAAGGGATCTGTGTGTTGGCCTCATGGGTAGACTGGTACCTATTGAAGGGGAGAAGTTTTTGAAGTATTAGGATCCCTCAAAACTCATCTTGGTCTTGGAGAAAAATTCTTCAACTGAAGAAACAAACCCCAAATTAGATATAAGATTGAAAATGCCAGATCAACTTTCTTATGGTTGGATCCATGGCATCCAAGTTGTCCTATTTGTCATAGAAGTGGTGTGGCAATCATTAATGGCTCAAGATTGGACAAAGAAGCTCGAGTTAGCAGTATTGTCAACAACTCACAGTGGATATGGCCTCATATTGCAAGTTAGGAACTACTGGATGTGCAAAGAGGGATTCCTCCTAGTTGGAAACCTGACTCGAACCTGAAAAATAATGTCTTATGGCTACCCAATTCAAAGTCTTACCTTTTTACCACTTAGTCTACATGGGAATGTTTTAGGGTTATGGGGCATCAACGAGTTTGGGCCAAGAATGTTTGGTTTCCTAGAGCAATTCCATTATTTTGTGGCTTTCTATGCAGGAAAGATTACCAATGCAAGATAAACTTTTAAATTATGGTATTTTACAGAGAGCCTCTTGTGTTTTTTGTTGTAGAGATGTGGAAAGTCATAATCATTTATTTTTTTCATGCTTTTTTACTAGTAGATTGTGAATGTCACTACAAATTAAGTGTAATGTTCAATGACTAGGTAATGTGTGGAGAGATTTTTTCCAATGGTTCGTAATAAGGAAGAAGTTGAGTACTGTGATTGGGAGATTGATGCTATCCACTTTTGTCTATATTGTTTGGATTGAGAGAAACCAGAGAAGTTTTAGAAGCTCTTATAAGGATGTCACTACTATTTACAAAGAGATTGTAGAGTGTATTAGGTAGAAGCATAATTTGCACAGAGAGGTGGGGAATATTCTCCCTAATTTATGGCTCCAAAGACAATGGTCCCTCCAAGATTCAATTGTTGAACTGCCTTGAAGGTGAGAGGTCTGCTTAAAAATGCAAAGGATTATTGTGTATTGCTTAAAAGTAATTTCTTTTGGGGTCCAGTTGGTGGATTTGCTTATCTGACCATGCATGCCTTTTGATTGGACTCTTTAGAGGAGCTAGTGTTCTATTTTGATCTGGTTACTGGCTCCCTGCTCATGGACCGCAGATTGGAGAATTCCTCTTATGGACTTTACTGTTGGTATGCCTCTTCTTCGTCTAGAAGACCTTGCATCCCTCTGCCCCCTTTTTCTTTCCTTTTGTTCTTTGGATGTCAAATGTAATCGGAGAATCGGAGAATCCCTTTTGTATATGAATCATTTTTAATAAATAGAATTCATCTTACTTACCGAAAAAAAAATTTATGAACATTAAGTATGTGCGGTATAGGACAAAGTTACAATTGGTTTTATCACAATTTGGTCCATTTTTATCATGTTGCCTACATACAATATTCTCTTGTTTTTTTTTTTTTTTAAAAAAATTGTGTTGTAGGGATATCAAGATATTTGACCTAGTACTCCCTCTGGACGCTAGTGAGGTTTGCTCAAATAAACCCCCACAATTGATGATGGCACCCAAAGATTCAAGAAGCTGAAGAAAATCAAATGGGAAAAGCATTGCATTTATCCCTTCACCCATCAGAATAGGTTGAATCATATTTCTTTAGGGTAACTTGCACCAATGATGCCATGGATTTACTATCTATTGAAGTTTAGTCCCTTAAATTTAAATTTTGGAAATTTGATCGTCATATGTTAGACCAAATTAGTCCATTGTACCTTTAAATTAGTGATGGAAAACCATCACGTGCGAGGCTTGTGACTGCTATTAATAAACAAATATAGTATATGACTGAGGTGGATTTGGTTATTATGGACGCATAAAAAAATAGTATATGCTTCGGGTGGATTCTCATAGGTTTTTTCTTGATAGAAGTGGAAATGTGGTGGGAATCCTAAGTGGAGAAAGAAAAATTTTGAGAGAGAGAGAGAGATAAGGGGTTAAGTTGGTGTTTGTTCTATGCAAAGGAAAAAATGGACGGAAGAGAGAAAGAGAGATGGAGAAAAGTGGTGTGTGCTCTATGTAGAGAAAATAAAATTAGTGTATGTGTGCGGGTATCTATGTACATGAGAGAGAGAGAGAGAGAGAGAGAGAGATAGGGGGTGTGCTTTCTAGTGTTTGTGAGAAACAAACAACAAGAATTAGATAAAGTTAGATGAGGGAGAACAAGAATGCTTGAGTGTATGTTTAAAATTGTTCAAATGAGGAATAAGGATGCTTGGATGTTGAACTAATCCATAATGACCTAATTACCCTTAGTAGTGGTCACATGCTTCATACGTGATGATTTTTCGTAACTAATTTAAACGATAGTTAGTGCGAGGGACTAATTTCGTCTAATATGTGAACTGTGGAAATCAAATTGACAAAATTAAAACTATAAGAATTAAATAGGTAGTAAACCTCAAATACTATAGGTATAATTTACCCTATTCTTTAATTAATGGCACTAATGGCGGATTTGAAAAGAATTTTCCATCACCCAAGGCAGGAAATCCACTTAGATTTTCAATTTAATGCAACCACAATCTTTTCCAATCTGAAGGCTACATAATTAATAGGAAACAAATGTCTTGTATATTATTATAGCCACAAAAAGTAGAAACACTATTGTCCAAAAAATCTCAATGTTGTCAAAATATTTTACTACCTTGCCCCATTATAGGAAGGTTTTACCTATAAATATAGCAAAGAGGAACTTATCTACTTCCATAGTTGACACCACAGCCATCAAGGGTCCTAGTTACTGACCATCTTAAAAAATATGGAGAAGGCTTCAATCAAAATGGGTTTCTTATTCATACTCTTAGTTTTTGTGTCTAGTTACTCTCTCTCTCACTCACTCACACACACACCCCTATGTGAGGATGCACTTAAGTGGATTAGACGGGTCGCACAGACTTCACTTGTCCCCAACATTAAGTCTTTAATTTGAGTAACATCTACATTTAAACATTCGTAGTATAAACTGGGGTTGAATTTTGGGCTACTTGGTTTGGTTTTAGTATTAGACAACTTTGATGGAAATTTTGGTCAATTCAAATATGGTCGAATTTGAATTGATCCACCTAAGAAGCAATCCCTGACAGACAATTGAAAACATCCCAAAGATTTGAAAACTTGGTTATATCTTGATCTGAGGTCAAGTCCAAGGTCCGTAAAAAAATATAACTCGTTTATTAAAATGTACATAAAGTATACCGTATTATGTGAAAGTTGATTTTACTATACGATAAAAATTTTAACACTAATAATTTAATAATACTGATGACAAAATTTTGACTTTGCCACTGAAGGTGCTAAAAAATAGTCTACTCAATTGCAGAATGACTATGGGGTGAAGCCCACTAGAGACTTTGAGAACACTTAGAACAGTAGGTAAATAAATGTTAATGTTAGGCCGAAGAACAAGGTATAAGTTGTTCACTTCAACTGAAAGACTAAGGTTACATCCACTGTAATGGAGGCTCTTACTCATTGGGGATTGTATTACTTGAGGAAGAAGGTAGCAATTACAATGGATTTTTTTTGTAGCCGGGAGCCTCGTTACATAGTATTTTTGTAGGTAAATCTTTGTAACTCTCTTTATACAGTGACTATGTTTTCTATTTATACATCTGGCTCTCTAGGGTTTCTACTAGGACTATGCAAAATACCCGACCACCCGACAAACCGAACCAAAACTGACCCTTCCAAACACAAAATGGCCGGGTAATTGATCCTGGGTTGGTTTCGGAAGAAAAAATGAATTAACTGATAAAATCGGTTCGGCTCGTAGATACCTTCAAGTCCAAACCCAAAATAACTGATCAGTCCAAATAATATTTAATAATAATATAAAATATATATACTTTGGATTTGTCCTTTACAAAAAAAATATAAATATAAAATCAAACTAACCCTAGACTTCCACTATCTCAGTCTCTCTTTCGCCGATTTTCTTTTCTCTCTCTCACACAAACCAAAAAACCCTTCTTCTTCTTCTACTATTCTTCATCAATGGATCCACCAGTCGACCACAGGATGGCATCAATGATCGAGTAGAAGTATATCTCAAACCTATCGAGTAGATCTCATGACTCAAGGTCGAATGGTGCCATCAACTATCGAGTAGAAGTAGATCTCAACCCTATTGGGCAGATCTCAACTCTTCTTTCTTTGAATGGTAAATTTCTCTATCATTATCTCTGATTATCCATCTCTCTGAATACATATTTGTTTTTGTCTTGAAACTCACTGCTTGAAAGCAATGAGTTTTTCCTTTTCTACTTGGTCTTGAAATTCACTGCCATCAATTTTTTTTTCTTTTTCTATTTTTCCGCTACTCTCTAGTTTCTTATACACTTTTTCTGAATACATTTTTTTTTGGTCTTGAAACTCATTGCTTGAAAGCAATGAGTTTTTTCTTTTCTACTTGAAACTCACTACTTGGTCTTGAAACTCATTGACATCAATTTCTTTTTTTTTTTCTTTTTTTCCTTGTTCTCTAATTTTTATACACATATTTTGAATACGTTTTTTTTTGGTCTTGAAACTTATTGCTTGAAAGCAGCAATCTATCTGCAAAATCCAGAGGTTTCATTCCATCTCTCTACAACGATCAAGTTGAAACTCATTTTTCTGACCATAAATAATTAAACATTCATGACTGTAGGTTGAATCTAACCATAAATTATTCAATCTATTTTTTTGGATATCAAACCATAAATTATTTATGTATGTTCTCTTTTTGTGTTTATCTAATTTGTGCATTTTTGTATTAATTGAATCTAAAATTTTTTTATGCCTAAGCTTGCATGATTAATTTGTTCAATTTATTTTTTTTATTTAGATTGGGGGGACTACAACTTTGGCTGATGCTACACAAGTGATTGATGAACCTATGGAGACTAATGAGAATGAGAAATCTGAAAATAAAAACCAAGGAAGTCAAAAGTGTGGAGTCATTTCAAATTGCAAGAGAGAAAAAAAGGTCAAGTTCGCAGGGCGGAGTACAAATATTGTCACAAGGTTTATCAATGTGATTCTAAGAAGCATGGCACGTCATCCCTTATATTTCATGTGAACCATAGATGCACAAAATTTCCTGGTAGGAATGCGAATAAAAGTCAACAATTGTTAAGTTTTGAGAAAAAAGCAGAGGGAGATTTAGGTCTTAGCAATGTCGGGATTCATAAGTTTAATGAAGAAACTTCAAGAATGACACTTGCAAAAATGGTTATTATGGATGAATTGTCCTTTTGAACTGTGGAAGCTCATGGCTTAAAAAGATTTTGTAGGACACTAGAGCCAAAGTTTCAAGTTCCGCCTCGCACGAATGTTGCTAGAGACTGCATCAAACTTTATTAAAATGAAAGGGATAAGTTACAGAAATTTCTTGGCTCCTCGGCTAGTAGGTTTAGTTTCACAACTGATAGATGAAATTCAATTCCAAACCTTAACTATATGTGTCTTACTACTCACTTCATTGATGAAAATTGGAAATTAAACAAAAGGACTATAAACTTTTGTTTAATTCCTAATCATAGAGGGGACACAATTAGGAAACAATTGGAGGCTTGTTTACTTGCATGGGGTATTAATCGGATTTGTACAATCACAGTTGATAATGCATCCTCAAATGATGTTGCTATAGATTATTTAAGAAGACACATCAAGGGTAATATATTAGGAGGTGAGTCCCTTCACATGGGGTGTTGTGCACATATCATGAACCTGGTGGTGAGTGAGGGATTAAAATAACATAATGATTCAATCATAAGGGTGTGTAATGTTGTGAGGTATGTGAGGTCATCTCCTACAAGGATGGAAAATTTTAAAAAGATGTGTGGACAAAGAAAGAATTGATTGTAAGAGTTTAGTGTGTCTTGATGTTCTAACTAGATGGAACTCCACTTATCTAATGCTTGAGGCTACACAAAAATATCAAAAGGCCATTGAAAGATTAGAGGATGATGATGGTCAATATGTCTCTTACTTTAGTGAAGGGACATTAGGGTCTCTTGGTATGTTGATTGGGAAAATGTGAGAGTTCTTGTGAAATTTCTAAAGATTTTCTATGTTTCTACTTTGCGAATTTCTGGGTCTATATATGTCACATGCAATTTAATTTTTCAAGAGCTATGTATTGTTCAAACTAGTTTGTCAAAACTATGTGAGAATCGTGATCCCTTTTTGAGTGTCTTGGCAATGAGTATGAAGAAGAAGTGTGATAAATATTGGGGAAACAATGAAAAGATGAATTTAATGATATTTGATGTTGTTTTACTAGATCCACGATGTAAGTTGGGTGCATTATCATTTTAGTTCAAACAAAACTTTGATTCAAACAGTAATGAGGCGGAGGAAATGTTGGACAAAGTAAAAAATGCGTTTCAATGGTTGTATGATGAGTGTGCATTAGTTTTTGGGAATTCTAGTGAGGTATAGTTGCAAAATGCCTCTAATCCTCCATGTGACCTCGGTTCTTCGAGTGTTAGTGCTGTAGATACTAGCCAGGCTTTTGACATATATATGCTCAGTTTGAATCAAGTAATGCTTAATTGGAGACTAAATTTGAGGTTGACTAGTTTTTGAGTGATGGTTGTGGGGCAAAAAATCCAGAATTTGACATTCTTAATTGGTGGAAATTAAATTTGGCTTAGTATCCCATCCTTTCTCATGTTGCAAAAGAAGTGTTAGCAATTCCAATATTCACAGTTGCTACTGAGATTGCGTTTAGTATTTGAGATTGTGTAGTACTAGATCCATTTCAAAGTTCATTATCCCCAAAAATAGTCGAGGCAATTGTTTGTGCATAAAATTGGTTAAAAGATCTAAATTCTTTTGATGACCATGATGCAATGGATTACCTGGAAATCATTGAACTTGACTCAGGTAACATATATATTGTTTTATTTTTTAACCTTGTTATTATTTTTTATTATAAAAATTTAGTTCTCTAAATGTAATCATATCTTTTTTATGTTTTATCTTAGAACTGGATGGGAGTGCAACTCATGCGATTGCTATTGATGATTGTATTTAGGCTACTTCTTTTGACAAAAAACATCTTTGGTATGTTTTTAATGTGATTCAGTATGTCCTATATATTCTCAATCTTAAGTATTTTGTTAAGAATCATGGTGGTATGTCCTATATATTCTCAATCTTAAGTATTTTGTTAAGAATCATGGTGTTGTCTATAAATCAGTGTTTGCACTACTTACCTTGCAAGTTATATGACTGTTGAGATTGACTGAGTGTTGAAAGTCTTAATTTTTGGAATGGTGCACAACAGATTTTTGGAATCATACTCATTACTGACTTTTGTATTTAGAATACTGATTGTTTGGCTGTGTAAATGGTTTACCTGTGTTGATTGTTGTGGTTGTACAACTATTTTTGAAGCAAACTTACATAGTTGATGCAACCTACACTTTATTTTCGTTTTAATTATCATTTTTTTTGCTCTTGTTTGATAGAGTTATAGGTTGTAAAATAATTCATGGTATAGTAACAAAAAATACCAAATTGGTTTGGACGTCAAATGATGCATATCGTATGGAATGGTCTTGGGCTTGAAAAGGATTTTCGGATGCAATTTAAGTTTATAGACCTATTGGGCAAATTAACTGGGCCTAGCTAAAGGAATTTTATATCCACTATAGAATTTAAGTCCGGGCTTGAAAAGGATGTTTTGGATCTAATTTAAGTTTATACACGTGCTAAACAAACTAACTAGGCTTGGGTTAAAGGAATTTAAGATCTACAATAGAATTTAAGCCCACTAGTAAGCCGACCTATAAATCGACCGACATTCAAAGTTAGTTATCGGTTCGATTGATCTTATAATCCGGTTTGATTCAGTTTGTCTTTTCTACTTCCAAGTATAATTGAATCGGCTCGTAGAAGTAGCCACTTTAGACCCTAACTCTCGGTTGAACACCCCTAGTTTCTACAATTCTTCATTTGCTTGGCTAATTCTGTGGTTCCCTCTTTATTTGTCCTGTAGCGAGGTCTACCACCCTGACGTCTTTTGTGCCCACGATCCTTAGAAACAGAATGTATACAAATATTCTCTTTATCAAGGAATATTTGTTTGTTAGAGTCATCAGAGATTGTCCCCATGTTTCCTGCATGTGGCGTGATCCGAGGCTACTTGAGGTCCATGCTGTATTGAGCCCCTTATTCCCGAGTAGGTACGTGTTATCGTGCTTGATATGATCCAGCTGATACCTAATGAGTTGGACGATCCTAGGATTTTATGTCCCTGGGCCATGGCCCATTTTCATGATGAGGTGGGTGCTCTGAAGGTGGGCCATTAAGGTTGCTCCTTAAGAGGGCCTGCCAGATGTTTTGGATTTCAAGGGGGCGGCCCAATCTTAAATCCATCATTATCAGCCACAATATTCCTCCCTTAAATGTAAACTCTTTGTTTTGCCACTAAATACATACATACATTGACACATCTATAAATTTATCAAGTTTTCGATGAAAGACTTCATTCCAATGAATTGTTTAGCAGTATATATATTGATGGGTTTGAGTACTGAAACACTTTTTATTTAGCAGGTTTTCGTTTGGGAGTAGAAGCAAGGAATGTAGTTTTATGTGCATCAATGCAAAGCTGACAAGGACTTTAAAGATCATTGTAAGAATTATGTATGCGTAGAGACAATGCACCCTTGTGGCACTAGAATCCACGATTAGGCATCACCAAGTTCAGTACAAGAAATTCCATGCAATTGAGGAATGCATGCTGATGAAGATAGCGATTGACTTAATGGTCATCGTGCTACTGTTGAATCTTAAATAATTAAAGAAATTAGATTATTTATATAAGTTTGTTTTCACAAGTCCAAAAGTAAAGGTTGTTGTGCCAATTTATAAATAAATATCGCCTTTTTATTTTAACAGTGCAGTCGATCTTGAGTGGGATCAACAAGAAGTTTTTATTTAATGTGTACGCTATTCAATGAGCTATAATTTAATGTTGAATGTTTAAGTGTATAGAACCCCTAAAAATTCACCTTGCATGACACATTATAATATTATCGATTTCCAATAGAAGGGATAAAACTAATTCAATTTATCGAAATTAACTAAAAGCTAGAAAAATCACATTTATTCATTGAATAATCAATAATTTCAGCTTAATTTCATTAATTGTAAATTGAGTGCAACTAACATTTAGAAAATGTACCAATGAGTTTTTGGTTTAATAGTACTCCTTACCTTATGAAAGTTTTGCCTTCTTGAGGTCAAACATTCATGCCCCCCTCCCCCTTCCAAAAAAAAAACTAACATTTATAAAATGCAAAGAAAGAGGGGCGAATCTTTCAAATGTGTACACTGTATGGTTTTGAACTATACATGTATCTGTGTTTCACTATTATATTTTACCAATTTACCCCTCTTCAAACATACTACTACTCATTCAAAAAGCTTCAAAATTGCCTGATTTGTACAAAATCAAAATGTAATAATTTGTACAAAATGCCACTATTTGAATGGTGTATGGTTTAATGAGATTAAATCTACAGTATAGAGTAAATCAAAATAAAAATCATAATTTAGGGTTATTCTAAAAATCTAAGGGAAATATAACAAAGTAAAATTTTATAATTTAAGGGGTATAATGTATAATATTGAAAACGCGAGGTAAGCCATGGCCCCATAGGCCTGTAGCTGACTACTTATTGAAAGGTTGAACAAGAAATGAAAAAAAAAAGTTGTACTACAACAACAAAAAACATTCCCTCCTCGCTTTGACTTTGATCGACCAGCCTACATAACATGTTTTTTTGAGGGAATTATGCTCCTTATATTTAAAGAAGAATTACGATTTTTCCAAAAATGGGATTAAAGTCTTAGTCCAAATCAATAGACTTCCCTTCCAATTAAAATGATCCCCATTATGTTCTTGCCATATAGACTTTCAGGTCCTTTTACAAATCCACAAATTTTATTCTGTAGTACACAAGTAACAACTCACTGAATCCATATTTAAAAACCTACTATAAAAAATAAGAGCATGTAAAGAATGATATTTTTTTAGGCTTACAACCCTTATCAATAAATCATATGCCTCATTACGGTTGAATTCCTAATAGCTGATTTTTTTTTAAATTTGATCTTTGTGAGTAGAATAATACATTTATACCTCACTATTTTAGAAAATTCCCATTTATATAGTAGAGATTTGTAATTAAATGCCAGGTCATAAAAAAAAATACAAAAAATATATCTACCAGGAACTTGAATTTCTAGTTTATCTGTTGGAAAAAATAGTTTTAAACCATTTTATTTGAGCAATTTGAGGTTTAAATAAAAGTGGGACCCACACCTCAAAATTGGTGAAACCAAGTTTAAACTCGTTCTCGTACGCAAAGAGATTAACATGATATATCTATTTGTCCAAAACTATTAAGATTTGAATGAGAAATTATATCTCAAATTGACCTAGTTGAAGTGATACACTAAACTAAGATTGTTGTAGTAAAATAAGGTTTGTCCCTCATTGGAAGAAGACCAACACTTTGGTGAGTTAATATACTCCTAGTTGGCTTCATGGGTTAGAATCCAAGAAGTATCACACTTTTGTGAGCAGAGCGAGCACCTATATTATCTTGATTATCAGACACATGCGTTTTGTCACGACCCAATCAGGCTTGAGCTTGGGCCAAAAAAATATAAATTTTTTGGACAAAATTTATTTGGAATGGTGCAGGTCATGAGTTAAACCAATCGGATCCGAACGAGGATCAGAATTAAAATCCCAATTGAAATTAAAATCCAATCGGTTTTTTTTAAAAAATTCTCGTTACTTTGAACTTGGAGCCAAAAGGGGGCCTGGTTCATACTAGAGGTTATGTTCACTCTAGAGGTTCCTTTGGTACCTTTACATGTTCAGATTAAAGAATGTGTTTTTGCAATTTGAACAGTGGTAACTCATTCCTCTTTAGACAATCTGAACAGCAACTAAAAGTTTATAAATAGACTGCCCCATTGCCATTTCAATCCATTCAAATTCTAGATTCCACTTTAGAATTTCTTCTCTCTCTCTCTACATATTGTGGCATTTTTTTTGGTTCGGTTCAAGTATAAACACAAGTTGTGTTCACTGGAATCTTGAAGATTGAAGTGCTGCTTCTTCAAGAACAAAAATTCGTTCTATCTTGGAGGACAGTAACTCATCAACTTTGAGCACCAAGAGGAAGTGATTAAGCCTAATTAGTATACAAATTAGAGTAGTTAAAAAAGTAATTTGTTATGATAAATCAGTCACAAAACTGTAAATTAGGGTTGGTGCGTAAACTAGGGTTTTACGAATATTATATTTGAAATTACATGGTTTGATGTAGAATTGTATGAAAATACAAGGACTAATATGTCAAAGCTTAAAAGAGCAAGGGACCAAAGTGTGAATCAACCAAGAAAAGGTAGCACACCATGATGATCAGCATGCAAAAATCTAGCAAGGCACCATTGTTTGGACGGTGGAAGGGGGCGTCCGGACGATGGTTCAAGGCGGCTCATGCAAATCCTCCACCTCATGCTTCTTTTCTTCCTATAAATATGCATGTCTTATTCTTTTGAAGGGAGGCCGGTCAGAATGAGAGAGGATCTCCAGATAGAAATTCAAATAGAGAAAGAAAAAAGAGAAAGATAAAGAGAAAGTTATATACAAATCCGATCCGTCATACTCACAAGCCGAAACTTTGTATTTCTACATTTATGTATATATTTTTATTTTTATAATTGACCTGCCGCCACCTTTTTGTCTTGACTGATAATATTTGGTGGGTGTGTTTCAGTTGTTCCTTGTGAAAAAAATGTCCGAGTCTGTATTTCAGTTATAGTTATAATGAAAACTACCTGCACTCCTTGCTTGTCTGTAGTAATGGGGTGTGAGTAGTTCCTTTTATCCTCTAGTGAGAGGAGAACATATGTATAATATTGGTTAACTTCGATATAGTAATATACATAATTTTGGTGTTGTGCTTGGAATTATATCATCAGTGCATCATCAACCTGTCGGTTAAATATCTACTGTGTTCCCATCGGTATAGCTTGACCTCCACCGGAACACTAAGGATGTTCTACTGATGCATGATACAAAACCTAAATAATCCTCATGAATGGCTTGTCCTTCTGGGTTATTAGGGTTGTTTAACTTATATACATAACTATCAAATTAATGACTTAAGTGATCCTCATGAATGACTTGTCCTTCTGGATTACTAAGATCGTTTAATTGGTATACATAATAATATTGCTAGTCAAATATCTACAGTGTTCCATCGGTATGACTTGTCCTCCAAAGGCACTAAGGATTTTATATATATATATATATAT
>CM042194.1:4530611-4564998 GCA_023539305.1 Ilex asprella | reverse complement strand
ATATATATATATATATATATATATATATAAACACACACACATTACATATGACCTATTGAATAATTCAAGTGATCCTCATGAATGGTTTGTCCTTATGATTTACTCAGAGTAGTCAATCTGTGTTATGGTTTATTATATACGCACTTACTACATGGGGTCAATTGATTAATTCAAGTATTCCTCATGAATGGTTTGTCCTTCTGGTTTACTTGGATTAATCAATTGTCATGAATATCACCAGCTAACTTAAGAAACTGCTGTGTGATGGTTTATATACATCAGACCTACCGGTTAACTTTCCAGCAATATGGAACTTTCCATTAACATGAAATCCTTAAATTGAAGGATACTTTTTATATTACTGTCTTTACACAGTCTATCTACAAATATATGTTTAATTAGGCTAGTTTTCAATCTAAGCTCACATCACAAGATATCTCATGCTATCTTAGTTTAAACAACAACTTCACTATTTTCATTTTGTTTCCTAATTATTAAAACTCTTCGTGGGATCGATACTTGGACTTAAAAATGAGAAAACTACAATTCGACCACTTATACTTGGGTGTATACTATTAATCAGATCACAAAAAAGTGCGAATCAAGAAGCAAATCTGTCTTAAGGAGATTGTATTTCACAAGGCTTAAATTATCTATTCTGGTTTTCTTATTAATTGTTCGTGCAGATCTGCGTCCCAGTGAGTGCACTATTTTTTATTTCTATACATTCTGTTTAGATTAGTGCATAAGTTAGACTTTATACAATTTAATATAATCTAATTATAAAAATATTATCTATCACATTATCCTCTTGATGGTTTTTCCCAAGTGAGCCATGTTTTTCGGTAACGCTCTCGATAACACAAGATATTATCTGGTTTGCCCATAAGATCATAGCTTTGAAACATGTCTATGTTGTTTAGGAAGGAAATCACTAAATTAATACCTCATGTTGTGACAAATAATTTTGATATGGATCACATACTTACAATGTTCTCCCCTTCCATCTTTAATATCATCTGTAACACCCCATTTCAATATTGTCAATTTTCCCCATATACTCGTGACTTTAAAACAAATCTTAACTGTTAAACATGAGAAATAAGATCATAGTCTATAAAGTTAAATGTTAAAACACAGTTAACCAGACACTGTGCCACAAGGCAGGGTTTTTTTGGGGTGATGCTAAAGAGCATCACTAGCAAGGGGAAATAAAAAATAGAACATAAGAAATAACTTATATAGTCTAGGTTTGGACAACTATTAGTAATATTATATCTCAAATCTAAAGATCACAACTTCTGAGGCCCATTTCTGTAGTTTGTTTGGACCCACAACCAATTCAATGGTTGTAATAGATTAAGTCAGCAAATTATGTATAAATAACATTATTATTCCCTAAAAAGTGGAATAGAAGCTAAGAGATACTATCACACCCCACATCCGTCATGTTAATGGTGAAAACACTCACTTGTGGTTTGATAATTGGCACCCTCAAGGCCCTCTTCTTTCCATATGTAATGCTAATGTAGTGGAAAATTTTGGAATTCCCTTGAATGCTAAGGTGAGATTCATTGTGGATGGCAATCTCTAGAATTGGCCTACCACAAACTCCCATTAGCTTGTGGAAACCTCCCTCTCTATGCCTAATTACCTTCCATCTCCACTTAGAGAGGACAAAATCAAATTGTCTTCCTCCCCTAGTGGTACTTTCTCCTCCTCCTCAGCTTGGAATCTCATTAGATCCCCATCTCCAAAAGTCCCTTGGCAAAACCTTATCTGGTACAACCAGTCAATCCCTAGAATGTTCTTCATTTTGTGGCTTGCCATCAGATCCAGAATACATGGGGTCAAAGACAGAATCCAATCTTTGATTACAGACATTAGTTTGGAATACTCCTTTTGTAACTCCTCATCCGAGTCTCATGCCCAGTTATTCTTTGAATGCCATTTCTCTCATTCTATCTGGGCCAAGTTGCTACTCCTCAGTGAGCATGGCTGGGGATCATCAACTATGCAAGCCAACACTAGAAAGGTCAATCTTGCTATATCCATCTAGTATTTTTGGATGGAAAGAAACATGAGAATTCACCAAGGCTACTCTAGGGACCACTCCTCTCTCCTCAACTTTATAGTCCAAACCATTAGAGATAGAGCTATTTCTCTTAGATTCAACCCCACAAACAGAAACCTGCAACTCGTTCAATCGTGGTAGACCCCACAATAGTGGTTTGGGCTAATCTTTTTACTAGTGCATTTTGTTGGAAGTTTGGAAAACTAACCTCATTTCCCCCAGGATTTAGTAGTTTGCTATTGAATAGGTGATTCCTATTGTTTGTAAAGGAATTTACCCTTTCGTATCTTGTCCTTTTTTAAATCAATAGAAACATTTTATCTTCCCAAAAAAAAGTATAGAATATTTATTGTGACATTAAAATTATGTCCTATGCTGCTTCTATATAGTAATTGAAGGATTACATTACAATTTCTACAGAATGGGAATAATTTCTCTCACATTATTAAGTTAGCCTAAGTACTAAAATAAATGAACTCAATTATCTTCTTTCCATATACACAGATAAGCATTGTGTAGGTTTGATTTAAATTCAAGATAACTTTAAATGACACCAGTGAACTCCTTTCTTACACATATAAAGAACTAATCATCCAAAGGCTGTTATTTTGAAATTTTACTTACCCAAATATTTTAGTTTAACATTTATTTTCCCAATTATTGTTATTTTAAAAGACATGCTTTTCAATGTAAAAACGTGTTCAGAAAATGTACTTTGAAGTGTTTGTCATGTGTTTTCAAAACATGTTTTTGAGTTTAAAAGAGTTTCAGCAATAAGTTTTACAATAATTGTGTTTCAGTAATAAGTTTTACAATAACTGTAGTCGAATAAGCAACTCGAGATATAAATGAAACATTCTGACAAGGCTTCCAGGTAGGACAAACTCATACTGCATCCATATTTAAGAACCTACCATAAAAACACAAGAATGATGTTTTTCAAGCCTAAAAAATAAATCCCATTAGAAAGAAATCTGCACTATAAATGTAGCCCAAACTAAAGCTTAATATGGTTGAGAGCTTGAAATCACACCACCTAGAACGTATGGAGAAGGCTTCATTCAAGTTGATTATCATTGGCACCCTCTTGCCCATTTCTACAGGTCTCTCTCTCTCTCTCTCTCACACACACACACACAAACAAACACTCACACACCCCTCCAGTGCTAGATTTAGGTGCATAATATGTGAACTGTGGGGATCAAATATTCTTCAAATAATGGAACCAATGGTGGATTTCAAAAGAATTTTCCATCACCTAAGCTAGGAAATCCACTTAGATTTTAAATTTAATGCAACTTAAATCTTTTCCCACATAAAGCAGAAACATTATTGCCCAAAAAATCTCAATGCTGTCGAAATATTTCACTAGCTTGCCCCATTATCTGTCTATAAATATAGCAAAGAGAAACTTATCTACTTCCATAGTTGACACCACAACCATCAAGGGTCCTAGTTGTTGACCACCTTCAAAAACATGGAAAAGGCTTCAATCAAAATGGCTTTCTTATTCATACTCTTAGTTTTTGTGTCTAGTAAGTCTCTCTCTCTCTCACACACACACACACACACACTCCAACTTATGTGAGGGTGCATTTAAGTGGATTGGATAGGTCACACAAGCTCAACTTGACCTGAACACTAAGTCTTTAATCTGAGTAACATCTATATTTAAACTTTTTGAAGTTGGGTTATACAACTCAAGTTGAAATTTGGTCTATTTGGTTTGGTTTTGGTTTTAGACAACTTGGATTGAAATTTTGGTCAATTCAAATATGGTCGAATTTGAAGTGATCCACCTACGATGCAATCCCTGATAGGTGATAGTAAACATACCAAAGATTTGAAATCTTGGTTATACCAAAGGCCAAGATTGTGGTCTTACAAAAAAAAAAGTCGTTCATTAAAATATAGATGAAATATAACGTATTATGTGAAAGTTGATTTTACTATTCCATTAAAATTTTAATACTAATAATTTAATAGCATTGATGACAAAAAATTTACACTAATAATTTAATTACACTGACGACAAAATTTTAACTTTGCCACAATTTGCCCCCTCTTAAACCTAAACTCATCATTCCATATCTGAATACATACATACATACATACATGCATACGTACATGCATACAAACATGCACACGTCTATAAATTTATCAAGTTTTAGAGGAAAAACTTCATTCCAATGAATTGTTAAGCAGTAAATATATTAATGGGTTTGAGTACTGAAACAATTTTTAATTAGCAGGTTTTCGTTTGGGAGGTGAAGCAAGGAATGTAGTTTATGTGCATCAATGCAAAGTTGATGAGGACTGTAAAGATCATTGTAAGAATAGCAAGGCTTACGCATGCGTAGAGACCATGTGCTTTTGTGGGGGTAGAATCCATGGTCCGACATTGCCAAGTTTAGCACAAGAAATTCCATGGCACTAAAGGCTCATTCAAGGACAAACATTAATTAAACAAATAAGTTGCTTTAGTTATATGAAGGCTTGTTATCTCTCTCTCTCTCTTACGTGCTTCAGCTGTTTGTTTGAGTATAAGTAATTTTAAGGTTGTCGTGCCAATTCATAAATAAAATATTACCTTTTTATTTTAACAATGCAATTCATCTTTAGTGGGACCAGCAAGAAGTTATTATTTAATGTGCAGGCTATTCAGTGCTTACAATATCCAATAAAGAGATAAAACTAATTCAATTTTAATGAAATTAAATAAGCGGTAGAAAAATCACACTCGTTTATTGAATAATTAATAATTTCAGCTTAGTTTCATTAATAGTAGCTTGAGTACATCTAACATTTAGAAAATGTGGAGATAGTGAGGGCGAATCATTCAAATGTGTACATTGTACGGTTTTGAACTCTACATGTATATGTATTCCGGTATTATATTTTTCCAAATTACCCCTCTTCGAACATACTATTAGTCATTCATAAAACTTTAAAATTGACTGATTTGCACAAAATCAAAATTTAATAATTTGTAAAAATTGTTCTAAAAATCATAATTTAGGGTTATTCTAAAAAACTAAGGAAAATATAAAATAAAATAAAATTTCATAATTTAAGGGGTATATTGTATAATATTGGAAACTTAAGGTGAGCCATGGCCCCATTGGCCATAACTTAGCACCATCCCAAGTGAATTTGACAAGCAAATTTCGTCAATAAATTTGGACCAAGTAACAATACTAACTACCCCTTCCAAAGTCTCAATATATTTTCCCATTTGAGATGCTCTGATATCATCTAAATCCTCATAACTCTGGGGAGTAATCTATGCTTTTTCTAAAGAAAAAGAAAGGAAGCTAACCCACTTCTTCTAATTATCAAACTAGAGGAATAACAAGAGGGATCTTTTTCAACTTCTCCCCTTTATCACTAGATCCCTTCTCTCGCTCCCTTCTTCAACACACTCTCTACTGATGGCCTCCTCTTTGCCATTGATTTCACCTTGCCATTCTGTTTGTTGCCTCTTCATGTCTGATTTCTCAGTGTTCTTTCCCTTTCTCCCTTGTTCCCAATTCAACTCTCACATTCCTAATTTGTTTTCATCTTGCTTAGTCACCCAAATTTTCTCTTACCTACATTCTTCCTTACCAATTGCTGCTTCTCTACCCGACAATCTTCTCTATAACCATTTTTCTCCATAGAAATGAGGTCTACTAACTAAAAAGGAGGTCATGCTGTGATGCCCCAAAATACGAGGGTCCATTATCAACCTTTGATAACCCATCAATCCGTAAAAATACCCATGGATGTCTCATAACCCAACACTACGTTAATCGCAACCCCGTAACCGGGATTATAACCCACACGTGTAACCTGTGTTCTTTTAATCATTTAATCCAATCAAAGTCCAATGTGCCTCAATATATTTCATTTAATGTTCATTTGTATCATTGGAAGGAAAGAAAACTTAAGCTGAAAGCATGATAAAACACCTTTAAAATTTCAGAATTTTAGAAACCGTGCCAGTACGGTTTGCTCACTAGAGTTGGGCGTACCGGTATGGTGAACTCTCTGGACAACAGCGTACCAGTACGCTCTACTGAGATTTGCCTGTTTTAACCATTTTTTATTTCAAACCCATTTCAAACCCTTCCACATTCATCCAATACATGTTTAACATCATTTGCTATATAAAACTTGATACATACAAGTTCTATTACATTCATTTACATAAATTTACATGTCAAAAACCAAATTTTCATAAATATTTTACCAAAACTCAAAGCAAAGTCACATCTCGGCTTTTTTTCACCCTTGATGGCCCGGATGAGAGCCGCCCACCAGCGTGTACCCCGCACCTGAAATGTTTTCCCTTATAGGGTGAGTCACGCTCAATAGAGTATCCCTACAGAGGCTACTCCCCACCTAGATGCATATGAAGTGTTCATATGCAATATTTAACAATCCATAACATTCCACGCAAGAATATGTATTCAATGTTGGAATTTATCATGTCATGCCATGAAATGAGATGAGACTCACTCATGTAACTCAACCCGAGCCCTTCCCAACTCCTTAACACATGCAAGTACCAATGTGTACGAATACGTCATCCATGTTACACATCGAATGACCTTTACAACTCTAGGGTCTTTCTTGGGGTGAGTATTCATGGACTTTCACCAAGGGTCACCAACCCACACGGAATTTATAGACTTTCACCAAAGGTTCCGCGTACACCTACACACTTTATGGACCGAACCAAGGGAGTCGTACCCCAATTACTGGGCCTTGCACCCGAGGGATCTTCTATTCCCTTCTTGCTACCCCGACCTAATTTTCTTTCATATAATCATCCGACTCAATGGGATCTTCGATCCACATCTTCCGAGTCCACCCATCATCCACCAAGTGTGGTGTTTGATGTCCCAATGCACTCACATGCTAAACATACAATGTCTCTATGCATATGCAATGTAATGAACCATCCCAAACAACAATCATGTCCAACATGCTATGAATGTCATATGAACCCATTTTAGCCACATACTTTATCATTTGCCATTGCAATTTATACCCAATGAGTACAATTACCACATTTTCACATGATGATAATATATTAACAACATATATCAACTCATTAATCTAACTATAACATCCTCAAGCATGTCATAACACATTTCATTTACAAGGGTACAACATAAATACATAGCATACCCACATAAACCAATTTCCAAGGAATTACACAATCAATTAGTCTAAACTATTGCTATACCCATTTCCTTATTTCCATGACTATAGGAAAGTCATAAATCACTTTATACCTCTAACCATTCCATAAGGACACCCTAGGTTAGAAATAAACCAAAGTAGGAGGGAACCCTACCTCTTGAAGCGTAAATCGAAGGCTAGAACTTCAATAACACCTCCTAAGCCCCAAAAATCTTGACTTCCCCAAATCTCCTCTTTGGATCTTCGGTGAAATCACTCGTTCTTGGTATGGATGCATAGCCCTCGTCGGCGTGATCGACTTTAACTCTTGGCTCGACGGAATCCGACCAACGGAACTCCGAGAATCGACGAAAGAAAATCGGTTTTCTCTCTTTTCTCTCTCTCTTTCTCTCACACTTTGGAGGCAGCTGATCAAGGGGGATATTTTGTGCAAAATATCAGATTTTAGTCCCTATTTATAATTTCCAAGGCTTGACTCACATCGTGCCACGTGTTCCCCACTTGTTCGAGTTTGTATTCGCTCCGAAACGATTTATTTAATCACGGTTTAAGTTCAATTTAGTTTTATTCGAACTTTTATTCAATTACAAGGAATTTTTATAAATTTTATTTTTGGGGACCTTTGTGACTTCATTCGCCATCCAGTTGTCTTGTAAAATGTGAAAATTTGACTATCTCAGAATTCGATGAAATTAGTCTAGGTGACTAGATTTCGCAATACGAATTCAAAAGTAAGTCTGTTGCGTCACACAAGCTCTAGAGAATATATATTTTAATTCCGCATTATAGTAGCAAAATGACCATTTTGCCATTTTTCAGAAAAGTTCAAATGTACCGGGGTTTTACACATGCTATAGCAATCTCTGACCTAGAAATTATTATTAACAAACAAAAGGATGATAGCCTTAGAGGAATCACATCACGACCCGTAATCAATAAGGACATGGTTTCTAACCCCAAGGTTGTGAGCCAAGCTCAAAGTTTAGTTCACGTGCTTTAAGGAAGAAATTCAAAATTTGAAAAACAGAACCTTGCTTCTAGTTAGAGGCAAATCTCATCATCTTTAGCTACTCCTAATATATTTGATGTGACAACTTAAGTACTCAGTGAAAATGGGAAGGGCAAGTCCACCCACGGTCCTGACAGAACCACCTCTTTTGAGTAGATCACTATATGCAGACAAACTCATTGAGCAATGCATGAGACTAAGTTATTCTAGAGTTTGTATTAAAATAGATGCTACTCAAGATCTGGTTAATTCTTTTGGTCTTAGTCTGGGTGAATCAAAGATTATAGAAATCAAAGTCGATTACCCTTGGAAGCCAAAATATGCAATACCTACAAAGTGGTTGGTTACTCTCAGTTCTCCTACCTCAAGGCTTCTACCCAGCAACCTACCACTATTGAGCAGTGGCAAACTATTAAAAGCCATAAAACCCCCTAAAGCCAAAATATACTTCTAACATCATAACCAGGAAAATGATCTCAGCAAGAAGATAATACTCTATCAATTCAAAAAATTATATACGTCACTATCCCTCTCACATCCTAAAAATCAAAGTTACATTTGAATTTTCATAGAAATGAAAGTACAATTTTGGTTGGAATTAGAATCCTCTTACAACACGATGTTAGTACTTATCTACTTGTATGAATTTTAGGGTGTTATTAAGGCCAACACGGATGAATGGGTCTACCTAAAAACCCACCAAACTAGTGTTTAAGCCAAGTCAGTTTGCATATTGGATCGTTTAAGCATAGAACTCTTAAAAACCCATATAAACCAGAAGATTTGTGCAAATCCCATAATGCCTAAATATGGAAAACAACATCAGTCTTTTGCATGTATACTTAATTAGTTTATTACCATATATTGTTTTAAGAATGCTGACCAAATCAAAAGCATTGAACCCGAAAACCTAGTGTGAATGCATTTATTATCTCTCTATCATTTACTATCCTGATGTGCATGGTCAAAGCCAAGAGTTATTGTTCTATCTATTTATAGCTTCGACCCTTCCAGGGGGCTCAGTCACTCACTAGTGTACTACCGGTCCACAACAATCATTCAACCACCAAACTCCAAGAGACATGGACAAGTCTCCGTTAACCTTGACTTCTTTCTTGGTGCTCTTACTTATTTTATCTGGTGACTACTCCCTCTCTCTCTCTCTCTCTCTCTCCACACACACAAAGTTGTTTATTTTTGACCAATTAGTAAGATGAGTGGTTGCTTATGTTTTCTGGTTTGTTGGTTGCTAGCTGCTATTAAATGGAAGTCTATATTAATCTAATCTATCCATTTTGCATCTTTGATCAGTTTGGATTTTGTAACAAATTTGTTTTCTTTTGCTTTGGGGAGGGAGGAACTTATTTTCTACTATCTAGAAGATCTACCACCCCTTGGGAATCTCTTTTGTACATGATCTCTTTTCAGCTTTATATAAAATTCATCTTACTTACCGAAAAAAAATTGGGTGGTGTTTGGGTCTAAAATATGGTTTATTATTACCAAATATTTTATCTAAAGAATTCTTTCTTGTTGTGAAAGATTACAAATCTTAATTGTTAAACATGAGAAATACAATCATAGTCTATCAAGTTAAATGTAAAAACATAGTTAACCAAACACCGTGCCTCAAGCCAGGGTTTTTTGGGCGATGCTAAAGAGCATCACTAACAAGGAGAAAGAAAAAATAGAACATAAGAAATAACTTATACAATCTAGGTTTGGACAACTATTAGTAATGTCATATCTCGAATCTAAAGATCACAACATCTTAAGCCCATTTCCATAGTTTGTTTGGACCCATAACCAATTCAATGGTTGTAATAGATTAAGTCACAAATTAGGTACAAGAAAAAAAATATATTATTCCCCTAAAAAGTGGAATTGGCTTAACCTACTTAAGTAAAGAGATACTGTCACACCCCTCATCTGCCATGTTAATGGTAAAAACACTCACTTGTGGTTTGATAATTGGCACTCCCATGGCCCTCTTATTTCCATATATAATGCTAATGTAGTGGAAAATTATGGAATTCCTTTGAATGCTAAGGTGAGATTCATTGTGGATGGCAACCTCTGGAATTGGCCTATCACTAACTCCCCTCAGCTTGTGGAAACCTCCATCTCCATGCCTAATTACCTTTCATCTCCACTTGGAGAGGACAAAATCAATTGGTCTCCCACCCCAGGTGGTACATTCTCCTCTTACTCAGATTGGAATCTCATCAGATCCCCATCCCCAAAAGTGACCTTGCAACACCTTATCTGGTACAACCAGTCAATCCCTAGAATGTCCTTCATTTTGTGGCTTGCCATTAGATCTAGACTCAACACCAAAGACAGAATCCAATCTTTTATTACATACATTAGTTTGGAGTACTCATTTTGTAACTCCTCATCCGAGTCTCACGCCCATTTATTCTTTGAATGCCATTTCTCTCATTCTATCTTGGCCAAGTTGCTACTCCTCGGTGGGCAACAAATGCAAAACATGTCATGTCAGGGGATCATCAACTATGCAAGGCAACACTGGAAAGGTAAATCTATATGCACTACCCTCTTAAAACTTAGTCTTGTGTATCCATCTATTATATTTGGATGGAAAGAAACATGAGAATTCATCAAGGCAAGTCTAGGGACCACTCCTCTCTCCTCAACCTTATTGTCCAAACCATTAGAGACATAGCTATTTCACTTAGATTCAACCCCACCAACAGAAACCTACAACTCGCTCAATCATGGCAGATCCACAATAGTTGTTTGGGCTAATTTTTATACAAGTGCATTTTGTTGGAAGTCTAGACAACTAATCTCATTTCCCCCAGAATTCAATAATTTTTTATTAAATATGTGATTCCTATTGTTCGTAAAGGAATTCACCCTATCGTCTCTTGTCCTTTTATGAATCAAAATAACATTTTATCTTTCAAAAAAAAGAGTATAGAATATTTATTGTGACATTAAAATTATGTCATATTCTGCTTCTATATGGTAATTGAAGGATTGCATTGAAATTTCTCTAGAATGGGAATAATTTCTCTCACATTGTTAAGTTAGCCTACCCACTAGAATAAAGGAACTCAATTATGTTCTTACCATACACACAGATAAGCAGTGTGTAGGTTAGATTTAAATTCAAGTTAACTTTAAATGACACCAGTGAACTCTTTCCATACACATATAAAGAACTAATCATCCAAATGCAGTTATTTTGAAATTTTACATACCCAAATATCGTAGTTTAATATTTATTTACCCAATTATTTTTATTTTAAAAAACACGGTTTTCAACATAAAAACGTGTTTTGAAAATGTATTTTGAAGTGTTTGTCATGTGTTTTAAAAACATGCTTTTGTGCTTAAAAGAGTTTCGACAATAAGTTTTACAATGACTGCAACTTCAGTAATTTGATAATCTACATTGTTTCAGTAATAAGTCTTATAATAATTGTGGCCGAATAAGCAACTCGACATATAAATGATAAATTCTGACCTGGCCTCCAGGTAGGACAAACTCATACTGCATCCATATTTAAGAACCTACCATAAAAACACAAGAATGTTGTTTTTCTAGCATAAAAAATAAATCCCATTTGAAAGAAATCTACACTATTAATGTAGCCCAAACTAAAGCTTAATATGGTTGAGAGCTTGAAATCACACCACCTAGTAGGTATGGAGGAGGCTTCAATCAAGTTGATTATCATTGGCACCCTCTTTCTCATTTCTACTGGTGGCTGTCTCTTCCTCTCTCTCACTCTCTCTCTCCACACACACACACACCCCTCTCTTGTGCTAGATTTAGGGGCATAATATGTGAACTGTTGGGATCAAATAATCTTTAAACATAATTTTGAGAAAAGACTTCATTCTAATGAATTGTTCAGCAATGAATATACTAATGGGTTTGAGTACTGAAACACTTTTTAATAAGCAGGTTTTCATTTGGGAGGTGAAGCAAGGGATGTAGTTTATGCGCATCAATGCAAAGTTGACGAGGACTGTAAAGATCATTGTAAGAATAGCAAGGGTTACGCATGTGTAGAGACCATTTGCCTTTGTGGGGGTAGAATCCAAGGTCGGACATCGCCAAGTGCAGCACAAGAAATTCCATAGCATTAAAGAATCATTCAAGGACAAAAATTAATTAAACAAATAAGTTGCATTAGTTATATGAAGGCTTGTTCTCTGTGTCTCTCTCTCGCTCTCTCTCTCTATCTCTCTCTCTCTTAGGTGCTTCAGTTGTTTGTTTGGGTATGAGTAATTTTAAGGTTGTCGTGCCAATTTATAAATAAAATATCGTCATTTTATTTTAACAGTGCAGTTGATATTGAGTGGGACTAGCAAGAAGTTTTTATTTAATGTGCAGGCTATTCAATGCTTACAATTTCCAGTAAAAGGGATAAAACTAATTCAATTTTATTAAAATTAAAAAAACGGTTGAAAAATCACACTCATTTATTGAATAATTAATAATTTTAGCTTACTTTAATTAATAGTAACTTGAGTACATCTAACATTTAGAAAATGTGGAGATAGTGAGGGCGAATCATTCAAATGTGTACATTGTACGACTTTGAACTCTACATGCATTTTGATTTGTACCATTCAAATCTGTATATTTTTCAAAATTACCCCTCTTCGAACATATTATTAGTCATTCAAAAAACTTTAAAATTTACTGATTTGTACAAAATCAAAATTTAATAATTTGTACAAAATGCCGCAATTTGAATGGTTAATGGTTTAATGTGATTAAATCAACAATATAGAGTAAAACACAACAAAAATCATAATTTAGGGTTATTCTAAAAATCTAAGAAAAACATAAAATAAAGTAAAATTTCATAATTTATGGGGTATATTGTATAATATTGGTAACTTAAGGCGAGCCATGGCCCCATTGGCCATAACTCAAAACCATCCCAACTGAATTTGACAATCAAATTTCGTCAATAAATTTGGACCAAGTAACAATACTAACTCCCCGTTCTAAAGTCTCAATATATTTTCCCATTTTAGATGCTCTGATATCATCTGAATCCTTATAACCATAGGGAGTAATCTTTGCTTTTTCTAAAGAAAAAGAAAGGAAGCTAACCTAGTTCTTCTAATCATCAAACTAGAGGAATAACAGGAGGGATCTTTTTCAACTTCTCCCCTTTATAATTGGATCCCTTCTCTCGCTCCCTTTTTCAACACACTCCCAACTGGTGGGCTCCTCCTTGCCATTGATTTCATCTTGCCATTCTGTTTGTTGCCTCTTCATGTCTGATTTCTCAGTGTTTTTCCCCTTTCTCCCTTGATCCCAATTCACCTCACATTCATAATTTGATTTCAACTTGAATCGTCACCCAGATTTTATAACGCCCCAAAATCCACCCTGGAAGACATTACTATCTATAACCATTCATATCATTAGAGCAACTAATGAAAATCATAAATTAAATAAATTTCATTTGTCATCCATAACAACTAAAGCATCATTCGAAATCAATATGCCAACCTTTGGCATTTACATCAAAAAACTAAATATTTTCTAACAACGGAGTAAATAAAACATTATCCTTAACATTGTATCATAATTATCCTATCAGTCTAGAACATAAAGGAAATAACTCTAAACATCCACCTCGAGATCCACGTTCCCATCAATCTGAGTTTCCCAATTTAACTATTCATCCAATCCAAGCGCTTCCTCTAGACCGTAATTTGAAAAAGATGTTGTTTGTAAGGGGTGAGTATTAAGCACAGTAGAAAAATCCTCCCAAGCTCAAATAAGATTTTGAAAACATATAAAATAAATAGGTCTCATTTTACAAAATATCGTATATACTTTAGAAATAAAATAGTAACAGTATAAAACCTGGGCAAATTTGAACTTTTTGTGCATAAGGGCAAAATGGTCATTTATCATCCTAATGCTTATTTGAGATACTCATTCTCTAGACCTCGGATGAGGAAACGGACTTCACCATTGGATTCGTAACACAAAATCTAGTCACCCTGTCAAATTTCGTCGAATTCTGAGATAGTCGGACTTTTGCACGTCGTTCGAGGCGATTGCGTGCCGAATGACATTTTAAAGGTCCCTAAAAATAAATTTTTGAAAATTTCCTTAAAATTAAATTAAATTTTAAATAAAATTAATTTGAACTTAATCCGAGTTCTAATGAATCATTTTTGGACGAAAAACGGACCCGAAAGTCGAAAATATGCGGTGCGATGTGGACCACACATTTGTGCTTACAAATACCCTCTTAAAACAGATTTTTGGAGAAGAAAATATCCTCTCCTTAGCTGTAAGCAGCCAGCCATGAGCTAAGGGAAGAAAAAAATTCCAACTTCAACCTTCCTGCTTCGATTCCGGGAATTCCATCGGTCGAAATTCGTCAAACCAAAAGTCAAAGTTCATCTCCTCGATGAGGGCTACGCGTACGTACCAAGAACAAAGGGTTTCACCAAAGATCCAAAGGGTGGATTTTGGAGAAATCAAGGATCTTGATGTGTTCTTGGTGTTCTTGAAGCTTTGAAGTTCCAGTTTCATCTTACGCTTCAAGAGGTATGGTTTCTCCTACTTGGGATTAATTATCACATATGGTATCATATGGGTGGGTATGTGTGTGTAGGACTATATGGTTTACTTACATATAGTTATGGAATTGGGGGTAAAAAAATGGTGGAATTCAAATTCTAGTTTGAATTTGGAGATATAAAGGTTCCTTGTGTCATTCTTGGAACCTTGGAATTTGGTTTATGTTATGTGTTTATATGGTGAGGTGCTATGTGTGTACATTGAGCCTTGTCATAGGAATGAAATGGTTTAGTGACATGATTATGTGATAACATGGTGATTGCCTTGAAGGTGTTTGTTAAATGCCTTGTGAAAATTAAAATATGTGACACATGACTATGTATAGCATGCTTAAGTCTTGTGTTGAATGGATATGTTGCTAACATGTTAGCTTCATGTGGATGTGGTATTTATATGCTTTGATATGATTTACCATGGATATATTGATTTATGTTGAAAATGTTTATAAGACATTCATTGCATATTGAACACGTGAAAGCTGTGCAATGGTACATTTCATTGCATTTGCACGGAAAATAGCATTCATGGGCAATTAACATTAGTGTGGGTATGTGTGCATGTGTTGGATCAACACCATTCTTGGTGATTGATGGGTGAGCTCGGGAATGTTGGGTTGAAATTCCGACTGAGTCACATGGTTGCATGAAAGAAAAACTTATGTCGGGTATAATAAGCAGGGCTAGATTCTTCCTCGGTTGTAAAACCCGTACTGGTTCAGACACTTGCCAACGGTGAAACTCCAGAAAAGTATTTTGATGTGTAGAGCCGGTGGTGTGACACCAAAAATCCGTTACCCAAATAAAGACACATGACTTTGGTTAAAAAGGTAGTCATAATGTGTATCATCAATGATGATTTTATCATGCATTAACATTACATTGTGTGATGGGAGTCGGTGAAGACTCGGCACATGGTACATGATTGAGTCTTATCTCATTTCATGGCATGACATAATAGCATTCCAACATTGAATGACATTTCTTATTGGAATGGATGAAAATTTGTGATTGTTGCATGTGTGCATTTCATGTGCATCAATGGTGAGGAGTAGCCTCAGTAGGAGTTACTTTACTGGGCGTTGGCTCACCCTATACGGGAAACATTTCAGGTGCGGAGTATGTGCTGGCGGACGACTCCCATTTGTGTCCTCATAGATGAAGAAAGCTGCACGTGCCTTTACTTAATGTTTTGTGTAGTTACATGTTGAAAACTATATTTTGGACATGTAATGCGTAAAAGAATTGTAATTGAACTCGTATGAACTGTTTTTAATATAATTTTGCATGTTTTATATAAGTATGGATAATTGGATCCGGTGTGGTCAATGTTTACTTATAAATGGACTCGGTGCGGTCATTGTTTGATTTTGGGCCTCAGATGGGTCATGTGAAGTTCTATTGCACAGGTTGGGTATTGGGTAGAGCTCCCTGTACAAAGGAGACTTTGCCCAAATTTCGTTAAGTTATGGATCCCGGTAAATGGGGCATAACGGTATGATATCAAGTTACTTGTATCTACGGGTATTCCACGGGTTAATAGATAATCAATTAACCCCTGAATTTTGGGGTGTCACAAACAGTTTATTAGATCTGAAGTTTACGTAGTACCAATAAATTAAATGAAAAAGTAAAACCAACATTACCACATTTTCATCCATCCAAACTTCTCATTACTAACATTGTATATCAGGTATGTAGTAAGACTTAGCATGAATACACACATTGAGAATATCATGGCACACACACACACCCAATCCTTGCAAGGATACACAACTTTAGGAAAGACGTATACAGATGCATTGGCAGTGACGAATCCAACCCAAGAATAGTATATTAGCCCTCAACCTCGATACCTATGAGTGAAAAGTGGTTTGGTCATCACAAGGCACCAACCCTACTACGAGTGGTGGGAACCTCCAAACCCACTTGGAGTAAGAAACACATCTATCCACTCTACGATACCTGGTCAACGGTCATCTATGTTCATCAAAACATCCACACAAGAGAAACAATACCAAACCAATTCACCAAATTGTAAACCCTCATATCCTTATCGTTATATAGCAACGTAATTATGCTTTTGAAATGCTAATATATATAATAATGTATGTATGAATTATGTGCATTGTAAGAGTAGAAATAAAAATGTTAGTTGAGGTAATAGGGTATGTTGTAGAAGTTGGAAGCATTCCGGAGTGAAAGCACACTTAGGGAGAATTTGAATAGGAAGGAGTTTTGATACTTCCCTAGTGTTTGGATCATAACTTTTTATTTTGATGTTAATTGGATCTGAAATTTTTACAGTAGATAGTAGACTTTTAGGACTACAAAAGATTATTTCACGAAATTTTTTTAAATAGACCTCTGAATAGGTCAAAACCTCATTGAAAGGTACAACAGAAATTGGGATGACGTTCGAACGTGAAAATGACGTTCGAAGGACCATTCGTTCCAGTACTCTTGTCTGATGGAAAAAAAAAGTACTGGGAGCTTGTCTGATGGAAAATGCTAAAGTACTGGGAGCAACCAACATTCGAAATCCAAATAACGTTCGAACGTAAAACAGAAATTTGCACTAGTGACGTTCGAACGCCAAATGCCGTTCAACTGTGATCGACGAATCGAAACATCAAGTTCAGGTTGGTTGAGATATTTTCTTCCTCTATAAATACACAAGGCCGAATCCTTTAGCCTCCATACACCATTTACAACCCTAGAAAGTCTTGAGGAACAAGAAAGAAAGGGAGACACAAGATCAAAGAGAATTTTCATCTTGAAATGAATAAAAATCTCAAGTACTTCAAGAATTCTAAGGAAGAAGAAGGTAGGGTTTTCTTCCACTCTTGTTCATTGATGCTAGGACTTATATATATACATGTTTTGACTCTTAATCATATATACTTGTTATGAAATCCATGTTTCTTGATGTTCTTGCAATCTTACCATGTTTTGATGGAAGTTATTGCTTGATAGCCAATAAACCTTTGTTCTTGACATCCAAACTCTAGCTTTTCAAGAAGTATTGATTTCTCTACTTGATATTCATTGTTCTTGATCTCTCTACTTGATAAAATCATTGTTCTTGATCTCTCTATTTGATAAATCATTAGTTCTTGATTTCTCTACTTGATAAATCATTTGTTCTTGATTTCTCTACTTGATATTCATTGTTCTTGATCTAAATCATTGGTTCTTGATCTAAATCATTGGTTCTTGATTTCTCTACTTGATATTCATTGTTCTTGATCTCTTTATTTGATATATCATTTTTTCTTGATTTCTCTACTTCATATTCTATTATTCTTGCTTTCAAAAACTCTAGTATTTTATTGGAACAATAAAACTATATTTTTTGATGATCTCTTGCTTATTTTTCTTGAGAGGTTATATTGGAAAAATACCTATGAAATTGAGGGTTTTTGAAATTTTTGTGATTTGAGAAATTGGTTAGTATTGTATCTCTTGTTGGGATATTTGGATGAACATGGGTGACTGTTGACCGGATATTGCAGAATGGGATAAATGTGTTTCCTACTCCGTGCGGGTTTGAAGATTCCCTATCAATCGTAGTGGGGTTGGTGCCTTGCGAGGACCAAACTACTATTCGCTCAAGTGAAATCGGGGGCTGAGGGTTAGTATACTATTCCTGGGTTGGATTCATCACTGCCAATGCGTTGGTATACGCCCTTCTTAAAGTGGATATCCTTGCGAGGATGAGTGTGTGTGTGTGTGGGTCAGGATATTCTCAATGTGTGTATTCATGCGAGATCTTATATAATACATGAGATACAGATACAATTGGGGATACAGATATACATTGAGGGTTATGTTATAATTTGTGGGTTATGGTTCATTATTGAAAATGGTTGATTGTGGCTAATGGTACATGGTTTCTACAAGAATTTGATGGAAGTATGAGATTCTACCAGAACTTGTTGGAAAATGTGTGTCATTGAAAATGACTTGTTATTTGTAACTTGGTTTTACTCTTCATTTAATTTATTGTTATTGTGTTAACTTGAGATCTGTTTAAATGTCACTGTTTGGTTTTAAAAGTTATATATGATATTTAGGAAGTGAGACCAAACTATTTTATATGTTTTCCAAACCTTGCTTGAGTTTGGGAGGATGTTGTTACAGAACTTAGTACTCACCCCCTACAAACAATATTTAATCTCAGATTTCGGTTTAGAGGAAGAACTCGGAGTCGATGAGCATAGCTTGGGAAGCTCAAGTGGATGGAAGCGTGGATCCCGAGGAAATGGTCTAGAGTTGCTCTCTTTATGCCATATACTAGAAGATGCATTTTAAGACATTGTTTGAATGATATTATGTTTATTCCACTGCAAGACAATACTTGATTTTTGGGATGTAGTTGTCATAGTTTGGCATATTCTTTCGGATGATAATGTAAACATTACGTATGATGAATGAAACTTTTTGTATTTATTGATTTTTTTAGTCGCTCTCATGATGTGAATGGTTTAATTAGTAATGTCGTCCAAGGTGAATTTTGGGGCATTACAGCCAAATCACATGTAAACCAAGAACCATAATTACACAAGTATGTTTCCAAAACAACTCAAGAAAATATGCAAGAGAAATATAATTTTATTGTTTAAATAAAATACTAGAGCTTTTAAATCAAGAATGATGAAATATCAAGGATAAAACCTATATTTCTTGAAAATTAAGGTTTTGATATCAAGAATAAGAGTTTGTACGGCTATTAAACAATAACATCATTCAAGACTAAATATGATTTGCAAAAAAAATCAAAAAATAATGAATTCATAATATATACATACGATTTAGAATCAAAACACACACACACACACACACACACATATATATATATATTAATCCTAGCCTCATTGAAGATAGCCCTAGCGTGTTTGAATCAATCCCGAAGTGAGAATCCTCCCCGCATCTCATCTCTTTCTTTCTCTCAGCTTTCTAGGGTTTCTTGGATTAACAATTGCTAAACATAGGTATAAAGGTCGTTCCTTAGGTATTTATAATGCCAAAAGTGGAGAAAACTCTCAACACAGATTGTTCAACTTCTGCCCGTGCGTCTGGATGCGTCTGACAACATACCCCGACTTCTAGCTCAATTTTGATCTATTTACAAGCCAATTTAGGAAATTTTCATGAAATACACATTTGTAGCCCTTGAAGTCTAGTTGCTACTTTCCAAAGAGAAACTCAATATAAAATCAGATTAAAAATTTATGACTAAAATTCTAAGGTAGTATCAAATTCCTTTCTACCCAAATCCTCTCCAAAATAGGTCTTAACTCCGGAATACTTCTAATATATATCTCACATAACCTATTTCAATGTTTTTCAACCTTCCAGATTCATTCAAACCCTTATTTTGACCTAAAAATATTTTCAAAATTAGTTAGCCACCCTTCTCAAACTTAAACACCTTCGAAATTAAGTTAGACCCGAAAGTCAATTTGCCCAAAACTCAAACTTCATGATCAATCTTTCAACAACAATTCGAGGTTTCTAAAATATTTTTTTCCATCCTAGGACAAATATTAATATGATATTATTTGTATTTAGTTCTAGTACGGAGTCTTACAAATTTTCTCTCACCTACATTCTTCCTTACCAACTGCTATTTCTCTTCCCTACAATCTTCTCTATAACCATTTTCTCTATTGAAATGAGCTCTGCTAACTCTAATGGAGGTCATGCTATAGCAATCTCTGAACTAGAAATTGTTATTGACAAATAGAAGGATGATAGCCTTCGAGGAATCACATCACAACCCTTAATCAACAAGGACATGGCTTCTAACCCCAAGGTTGTGAGCCAAGCTCAAAGTTTAGTTCACGTGCTTTAAGGAAGAAATTCAAAATTTGAAAAACAGAACCTTGCTTCTAGTTAGAGGCAAATCTCATCATCTTTAGCTACTCCTAATATATTTGATGTGACAACTTAAGTACTCAGTGAAAATGGGAAGGGCAAGTCCATCCACGGTCCTGACAGAACCACCTCTTTTGAGTAGATCACTATATGCAGACAAACTCATTGAGCAATGCATGAGACTAAGTTATTCTAGAGTTTGTATTAAAATAGATGCTACTTAAGATCTGGTTAATTCTTTTGGTCTTAGTCTGGGTGAATCAAAGATTATAGAAATCAAAGTCGATTACCCTTGGAAACCAAAATATGCAATACCTACAAAGTGGTTGGTTACTCTCAGTTCTCCTACCTCAAGGCTTCTACCCAGCAACCTACCACTATTGAGAAGTGGCAAACTATTAAAAGCCATAAAACCCCCTAAAGCTAAAATATACTTCTAACATCATAACCAGGAAAATGATCTCAGCAAGAAGATAATACTCTATCAATTCAAAAAATTATATACGTCACTATCCCTCTCACATCCTAAAAATCAAAGTTACATTTGACTTTTCATAGAAATGAAAGTACAATTTTGGTTGGAATTAGAATCCTCTTACAACACGATGTTAATACTTATCTACTTGTATGAATTTTAGGGTGTTATTAAGGCCAACACGGATGAATGGGTCTACCTAAAAACCCACCAAACTAGTGTTTAAGCCAAGTCAGTTTGCATATTGGATCGTTTAAGCACAGAACTCTTAAAAACCCATATAAACCAGAAGATTTGTGCAAATCCCCAAGGTTGTGTGCCAAGCTCAAAGTTCAGTTCACGTGCTTTAAGGAAGAAATTCAAAATTAGAAAAGCATGACTTTTCTTCTAGCTAGAGGAAAATCTCATCATCTTTAGCTACTCCCAATATGGTTAACGTGACAACTTATGTTCCCAGTGAAAATGGGAAGGGCAAGTCCACCCAGGGTCCTAACAGAACCCCCTCTTATGAGTAGATCACTGTATGCAGACAAGCTCATAGAGAAATGCAAGAGACTAAGTTATTCTAGAGTTTGTATTGAAATAGATGCTACTCAAGGTCTAGTTAATTCTTTTGGTCTTAGTCTGGGTGAATCAAAGATTATAGAAATCAAGTTGACTACCCTTGGAAGCCAAAAATATGCAATACCTACAAAGTGTTTGGTCACTCTCAAATCTCCTTCCCCAAGGCTTCTACCCAGCAACCTACCACTACTGAGCAGTGGCAAACTATTAAAAGCTATAAAACCCCAAGAGATGTGAGCTTGAAGGGTAAAGAAGTGGCTTCACTTCCTTAAGTGATTGATCAAAGTACTAAAATATCTTATGCCGCTACGATTCTACCATCCGCTAAAGATCAAAGGTGAGCTGAGGTGGCCCCAGTTGAAGCTCAGAATCCACAAGTTGAATAACAATCAGAACCCACAAGTCAAAAAACTGATGATGCCCCAATTGAAACATCAAACAGATTTGTTGAGCTGAACAAAGAAGATGACAGTCCTCCAAATGGGTGCATTCCCTCCTTTAGTCAAGAGGAACAGGTATCCACTTCCTTTTCTAACACCAACCCGAATTACCATATAAACCGTGAGACTGCGCCAAGTCTTCGATCCAGCTTACTCTAGCCCACCCATCATCCACTAAGTGTGATGTTGGCAATAACCATGCACCCACACCCACATAATGCGATGTTCCCGTTCATATGCAATATGATGTCTTATTGTAACAATAATATAATGTTCAATATGCTATGATTGACATATGAACTATTTAACACATTCTATGGGCAATTCTATCCAAGCATATAATTTTTCTAACCATCAATGTCAATATATCACAAGCATGAATATATATATCAACAATTATCATAACAATTTTTCAAGCATGTTATCACATAATCATGCTATCAACACTATAAATTCGTCAAGGCTTAATGTAACACATAGCATGCCCACAAACCACATTACTCAAGAAGCACATTAGGTCAATTTCACATACCCACTTCAAGATAAAATTTACTCTACACATTTTCAATACCCATTTTTCCAAATCAACAACAAGGGCAAGTGATATAGCATTCTATCAACCTACCCATTTCATAAAAAACATCCTAGGTTGTAAATATACCTAAGTAGGAGGAAACCCTACCTCTTGAAGCGTAAAACAAGTAATAGAAGCTCCAAGAACTCAACCCAAGCCCTAATCCAAGCTTTCCCAAAATTTCAATTTTTAAACCTTTGGTGAAAACCTTTGTTTTTTTGTATGAACGTGTAGCCCACGATGAGGAGGTCGACTTTTGTTCTTGGTCCGAGTGGATTCGAGCACCACAAGGCTGTAAATCGTACAGAGAAGTGGAGAACCCTCACTCTTTCCCTATCTTCTTTTATCGACTGAGAAATAAGGAGAAAATCTAATTTTCTCCCCTATTTATATTTTTCAATTTCTTGGTCCACAACGCGCCACACGTCCTTCTTTTTCCAGTTCTGTTTTCGTCCCGAAATGATTAAATTTCGCTCCGGTCCAAGTTTAAAATATTTTTATTTTAACTTGTCTTCATTTATTTTCCAAAATTTAAAATTTTATTAAAATTTTTGTTTTTGAGGTCACCCGATTCCCAACCGTCTCATAAGACGCGAAAAATTTGACTATTTTAAAATTTGATGAAATTTGACAAGGTAACTAGATTTCGAGAGATAAATTCAACGGTGAGGTTCGTTTCGTCATCCGAGCTCTAAAAAAATTCAGGTTTACAACCCGTTCCGTAATAGAATTTACCATTTTGCACTTTATTTATAAAAGTTCAAATTTATCCAGGTTTTACATTCTTCCCCCCTTAAAATAATTTCGTCCCCGAAATTCATACACATATACACACTTAATCACATGCATATGCAACAAGTAATTTTAAAATTAAAATTGTAAACATGTACCTCCATCCACAACAAGAACGGATAACTGGTACGAATGATGTCCTCACGCTCTAATGTTGCCTCCTCCACAACACCTTCACTAGCTCACAGTCTTGCATCACAAAACTTGATCCCAGCTATCCATGATACGTACCAGTCCCTCCTCGAAGGTCCCATCCGCATCAACCATCAGCTCACTCCAATCCACAACATGCGTCGAATCTGGAGTATATTTTCAGAGCATGGAGGCATGGAATACTGCGTGCACACCAAATCGATTTGGTGATAACGCCAACCTATATGCCACTGTACCCACCCTCTTGAGTATCTCGAAGGGTCCAATAAACCTCGGCAACAGCTTCCCTTACTTCCCGAACCTGACCACTCCCCTCTTAGGCGTCACCTTCAAGAAGACGTGATCTCTCATCTCAAACTCCAGAGGTTGCCGCTGTCTGTGGGCGTTTCTCTTCTGTCGACTTTGAGCCGTAAGAAGACGCTTCCGTATCAAGTCCACCTTCGCTGAGGTGTCCCTAATCAAGTTTGGACCCGTAGAGGGTCTTTCTCCCACCTCCGTCCAACAAATCAAAGAATGACAAGGTCTCCCATATAGTGCCTCATAGGGTGCCATCTGTATGATCTCCTAATAACTATTATTGTAGGCGAACTCCACTAAGGGTAAATGCTCTTCCCAGCTACCCTTGAGATCTAGGATGCATGCCTGTAGCATGTCCTCTAAAACCTTGATGGTCTTCTTCAACTGACCATCCGTCTGGGGATAAAAGGATGTACTCATCGTCAACTGTGTCCCCATGGCCCACTGGAAGCTCTCCCAAAAGTGAGCCGTAAACCTGGGATCCCGATCCGATACTATAGATACGGACATCCCATGCAATCGGACTATCTCTCGTAAGTACAATTTGCTGAACTCCTCCAGTGTGAAGGTCATCAGCACTGCCAAAAAGTGCGTCAACTTGGTAAGCCGGTCCACTATCACCTATATCGCATCATGTCCCTACAATGTCCGTGGCAAGTGGGTCACAAAATCCATCGTGAGATTCTCCCACTTCTACTTCGTCACCTCCAAAGGCTTGAGCCACCTCGCCGGCTCTAGTGTTCAGCCTTGATCTGCTGGCACGTGAGACATCTACTGACAAAGTCTTCAACGTGCTTCTTCATTCCACTGCAATAGTATTAGCGATGGAAATCATGATACATCTTCATGCCGCCTAGATGAACCGTAAAACGGGAGCAATGGAATTCCCTGAGGATTTTTTCTCTCAAATTCGAAGACTACCATTCGTATGAATGGCCCAGCCCTCGTCACCTATACCCAATTACAACTGATCTATAATGGACAATATTTTTGTGTCCTGTCTATGGGACTCAATCACTCTGCTCAGTAGAGAAGGCTTAGCCACTAAACTTTTTAAAGTGCCCTAAGCCTGACCCATGTAGTGTAACCCGAACTATCCCACAGTCTCGAGCATTTGCCATTCCCAGGAAGCCACACTAGCCAAGACTCCCTGTGACTTCTGGCTGAGTGCATTCACCACCACATTTGCCTTACTAGGGTGATAATGCAAGGTGAAATCGTAATCTTCCAGGTACTGCATCCACCTATGTTACCTCATGTTGAAATCCCACTATGTAAAGATGTATTTCAAAATTTTGTGGTCCCAAAACACTTCGAACTTCTCACCATACAAATAATGGCACCAAGTCTTCAAGGCAAAAACAATGGCCGCCAACTCCATATCGTGCGTAGGATAGTTTTGCTTGTGGTTCTTTAATTGTCTAGAACCATAAGTCAACACCCTCCCGAACTACATCAAAACACATCTGTGTCCGTCCTTAGAGGCATCACAGTACAATGTGTACATTTGTCCTCTCTCCGGAACTATTAAAATAGGAACTGAAGTAAGCCTCCTCTTCAACTCTTAGAATGCCTTCTCACATGAGTCACTCCAGGTCAATTTAGTCATAGGGACAACTAATCGGGAGAATTCCTTGATGAACCTCCTGTAATACCCCGTCAATCCCAAGAAACTACATATTGCAAAGATTGACTTCGGCCTCTCTCAATTCATTATCGCCTCAACCATCTCCGGGTCCATGGATACCCCTAAAGCCGACACGACATATCCCAAGAATTTTACCTCCATGAGCCAAAATTCATACTTGCTGAACTTGGCGTATAACTGGTGGTCTCTTAAGGTCTGGAGATCAATCCTCAAGTGACCCTCATACTCCTCCTTAGACTTGGAGTAGATCAGGATGTCATCAACAAACACCACGACGAACTGATCTAAATAGAGTTGGAACACCTTATGCATGAGATAAATGAATGTCGCTGGGGTATTCGTCAATCCGAATGGCATCACTGTGAACTCGAAATGCTGGTATCAAGTTCTGAACGCCGTCTTAGGGATATCTGCCTCCCTAATCCTCATCTGATGGTAACCCGTGCGGAGAACTATCTTGGAGTAGACCCGCGCCCCTTTCAGCTGGTCAAACAAATCGTCAATCTTCGGCAAATGGTACCTATTCTTAATAGTAACCAGATTCAAGTGTCGATAGTCTATACACAGTCGAAAAGTCTCATCTTTTTTCTTGTCAAATAATACCGGAGCAGCCCAAGGCAAAGTGCTCGGTCTAATAAAGCCTTTTTTCAATAGTTCTTACAATTGGACCTTCAGTTCTTGCAACTCAGCTGCCGCCATCCTATGTGGAGTCATAGAAATGGGCGAAGTACCGAGATGCAACTGAATGCTAAAGTTTACATCCCTATGGGGGTAATCTCGGTTGCTCATCAGGAAAGACATCCTCATACTTGCAAACAACACAAGGTAGACCCAACTCCTGTCTCACCTCGTCCTGCAGAGTAAGGCTCGTAAGCCAACCCATTAACTGTTTGTGTCATCTAGAATCATACACGGCTTGGGGCAAAGCATCATGTTTTTTCCCTTGAAACTTGAAACAAATACCATCCAATGTGTAAGTAGTGACCCTCTTTCAATCACAATCAATGACGACCCGATGTGCCGTCAACCAATCCATCCCAAGAATGACATCGAACTCCGACATGTCCCTGACCCTAAGGTCCACGGTTAGTAGAATTCCCAAGATTTCTAACTCATAATCCTGACATATCTGGTCAACACATACCCTAGCTCCTAGGGGTGAATTCACATACAATGGCTCTCCCAAGGTCTCAACCGTTAAGCCTAAATATTTAACACATGATGCAGAAATGAATGAATGTGTTGCACCCGAGTCAAACAACACCCTAGCCCATAAGGGAGAGAGTAAAAATGTACCCTAGATGACTGACTAATCCACTGGCTCAAGCTGAGGTGTAATGGCATAGACATGTCCATGGGTCCCCGAAGTCCAAGCTTGCATGCCCTGCCCTCGACCTCGACCCATGCCCTGACCCATATGACCTGATTGCATAATCCCCGTCCAAAAAGTGGTAGGAGCCTGAGTAGAACCCTGGAACTAATAATGGCTCCCCTGACCCATGGTGGGGTAGGGAGGAATGTAGGGTATATGTGGTTGTCCAACTGATGATTGGGATTAAGATGTCCTATAACTAGGGGATCCTTGTCTGTGAGGACAATCCTTTCTCACGTGACCCAATTGGTGACAATGATAGCAAGTCTTCTGACTTGCCTAATATGTTGTCCTAAAGTTTCCCCCGCCTTAGGATGATCGACCTTGGCCTTGGCTCTGATAACCGCGGCCTAATCCTTAAAACCCTTGTGGGCTAGGAGTCTTCTGCCTCTTTCTCGAGCTAGAAGAAGAGGATTGACCCTTCTTCTTTTTGTCCTTTGCACCCGCCTCCCAAATATTTTGGGTGTCATCAACCTCTCTCGCAATGGTCATAACTGTCTCGACCATCAAGTCCAAGTCTTGTAGGCGGAGGCCCACAATCTTTTTTCGGATGGATAATTTCAGACTATCCTCAAACTTCCACACTTTGGCCATGTCTGTGGCCACGTAATCATCAGTAAAATGGGCTAAATCTATGAACTTAGCCACGTATTCCATCACCGTCATTGTCCTTTATTTCAAATCTAGGAATTCTCAGGCCTTTGCATGTTGAACGGCTGTTGGGAAGTACTTGCGCATGAAGAGCTCCTGGAACTCTCCCCATGTCATGGTCTCTAAGTTCTTTGAGACCGTTAACCAATCCCACCATAATTGGGCTTCTCCTTCTAGCTGAAATGCAGCTAGTCTTATCTTAGTAATAGCTGAGATGAATTCCATTCCCCTAAGATTTTATTGACTTGTCGGAACCTATGGTCAGCCACCATCGGATCCGCCCCTCCCTTAAAAACTAGACGCTTGTGTGCTTTAAACTATTGGAGGTTACTCATGCCTCCCTATTTTTCATTGATACTAGCTTGTGTAACAGTAGCCACTATCATGCCCATGGTTTGTGTAAAGGCTTATTGATCGAAGGCCGGTGGTGGTTGATTATTATTCCGCCCACCGCCTCGACGTCCTCTTCCTTTACTTGCCATCTACACACATGTCAAGTAGCAATAACACAATAACTTAGTATCCCAAGATAGGGATCAAAGTTAAAACATTGATAATTCTCTCATTGTATCACTAGTAATGCGTGTGTCACCACTAGCAAACATCTACACCTTGAACTATCCTGTTCGTTCACTTTCCCACTCCTAAAGTCATGTTCTCTAACTCTAGTGTGTCCATTTCCATATACACTTTTCTATGCATGTAATTCACAAATACATATCACATAACATGTAGCAATTTAAGCACATAACATATAATGCACAATGAATGCAATGGTCTAGACCCATGCCCCATCAAGCCCTAGGTATCTGATACCAAGCAGTGACACCTTAAAAACTGAGGATCATTTATAAGTTTGTTGATAACCTATCTACCTGCGGAAGTACCCGTGAATATCGTATAACTCGACACCACGTTCATAACATTCTCTTTTAACCGGGATCTTAACTCACAAGTGGAACTCGGGTTTGTCTTTTCATTGCATCTTTCTAGACCTATTACTGAGGAGGAGATCAAGCAGGCTGTTTTCTCTATTCAGCCTAACAAGACCCCAAGACTTGATAGGTGCTTGATGGATTCCGTTGTAGTTTTTCCTAATCTCCGCACTTCACCCTCAAAAGTGTATATGGCTTATGTGTGAAAAGGAGTGCCACTCTCACTTGGAATGATGTGAAAAATGGGGCTACAGAATGGTGAAGGAAATGAAATGTACAAAATGTATGAAATGTGTGAGTGAACAAAAATGCTCCCCAAGTGCAAGGAGTCTTTTGAATGTCATGTTTTACTTAGAAAAGTATTCCAAGGTCGTCTCCTCAGGGAAGAAAAGTTCAAGTGTGTGAAGGTGATTTTGTGAAAAAGAGAAAGTGTAAAATCTTTTGTTTGTATTTTGGTGAGTGAAGTTTGTAAATGAAAATGCAAGAAAGCAACTGTTGGCTAATCCAAATAGGTCATCCCAATGGGAATCCCAACTTAACTCAAAGCCTTCCTCCAATGATGCATAGATAAACGATTGATTCGTGGGAAGCTAGGAATGAAATGGTGAAGATCCAAGCATAAACCGTGACTAGGCCTACGGAATATCAAAGACTCACCACCACATCCACTCTCAACCCAGTCAAACCGAACCACTGTACACCGAGTGAGGAAAGAATAAGAGTTGAAATGGAATCCTCAAGGGGAGGTCTCTCTTGGATTGGCCAACTAAAACTCTAGCTACTCATAATAAAAGACAAGACATGCATAATGTAAATAAACATAACGAAGAAATGAAACATGGAACTTAACTTAAAGCAAGGAAACTTAAACTAAGAAGAAAAATATTCAATACCGATTTTAAGAAAAGCTTTAAGTGAAAAACTCATACAACGGTAGATTCTAAGGTACGCAACTAGACTTGCAATGAGCTTGAAATAGCTAAGATTAAAGTGTAAGAAATAAAGATTACAAGATATTTAAAGCTAACAACAACTAAAATGGAGAAGAAAATACAAAAATATAAATTTATATTACAGTGTTCATCTTCTTCTTCCTTGGATTTTCTAAGTTTAGGTAGCCACCCCCTTGAATATCTTGTGCAATGCTGAATATATGGTGAAAGAGTGATGCATTTTCATCCATGGAGGGTCCTCCAAGGTGTGTGCAGGCCTCCAAGCATGGGGAAGGTGAGTTGATGGCTTTGCACAGGCTAGGAAGAGCTTAGTATGCAACCCACATGGCTGCCCCCTTCTCTCTCATCCCCATTAATGTCATTGCCTTCAAAGTCTTCTACTAGGGTGTTGGAGGCATGTTCTTGTGTAAGGAATGTAAGGGAACAAGTGGGAGAAGTATTGGTGGGACTCCCAAGCAAGTGGAGGATGAATACAGGCATTATGGGCATTCAGCATAGCATACTGGTATGCAGTACTGGTACACTAAACCTTCTGGAGTTCGGGGTACCGGTACTGCGTACTGGTACAATTTTTTGCTCCGAATAGGTTTTTGTAGAATTGTCATAACTTTTGATCCAACCGTCCAACTGAGATGAAATTTTGATACAATACTGAAGACATCCAGATCTACAACCTTTATGTTTTTCCCTTTTCCAGATTCGAAGTGGATCATGGTCAAAATTGAGGAAAATTGAAGTTCTGCAACCAAATGGTGTGGGTGCTGGTGCCTTTGTTACCAAACACCAATGCCTCCTTGATTTCTTCACTTTTAAGCCTCCAAATCCTCATGTAATGTGTCCATGCCTTCACCACACATCCATGCTTAGTTACAAGGTCCTAAAATCCATCATTTAAACAATAATTACCTACAACATCGAAAATTCAACATTATTGACAACTTTGGCTAACTCTAAGTACTTAAATGCAAAAGTTGAGTTAAAATGCATGTAATGAGGCCTTAAAATATGAAATATTATGTGCTTATCAATGGGTTCAATGGCCTTTTCTATAGAGCTGCTTGGCCTATCATTGGGAAGGATATCACTGCTGTAGTTTTGGAATTCTTTATTAGGGGCCAAATCCTTAAAGAAACCAACAACACCATCGTTGCATTAGTTCCTACAGTACCCAACCCTTTTGTGATGGGTGAATTTAGACCTATTTCATGATGCAACACCGTATATAAAATCATTTCTAAGGTCAAAGCTTCAAGAATTAAGTTAGTCTTGTGTGAAATTGTTTCCTATAACCAATTAGCTTTTGTTCTAGGAAAGAGGAATGGGGATAACATCCTCCTTGCCCATGAACTTGTGAGGGATTACTGTAAAGAGAGAGGATCACCTTGATGTGTTGTTAAGGTTAACCTGATGAAGGTTTTTGACATGGTTAATTGGAATTTTGTTATATCAATTCTGAAGAGATTCAATTTTTCAGGAAATGTGATTGCTTGGATCCAAACTTGCACCTCAACACCTAGATTTAGTATTTTCCTTAATGGAAAGTTAGTTGGCTTTTTTCCTAGCAAGAGAGGTATTAGACAACGAGACCCTCTTTCCTCTTGCTTGTTTGTTCTTACAATGGAAGCACTCATCCACATCCTCAAGGTAGAAATTTATGCTTCTAACACATTTAAATTCCACCGAAGGTGCAAGGGACAAAAAATTTTGCATTTATGCTTTGTTGATGACCTTTTATTTTCTGTCATGGTGATCTTAACTTTGTGGCTCTACTGAAAAAAGCTTATGATAAGTTTCAAGCTCTCTTTGGGTTAATGCTAATGCAGCTAAGAGCCAAAATTTCATATTTGGGGTGCAGGAAATACAAAGGGACCAAATTATTTTCCAGCCTTGGATTTCAGTTGGGGCAATGACCTGTATAGTATTTGGGTATCCCACTCATTTCAAGTAAGTTGAGAACAAGGGATTGTGCAACTCTTGTGGATCAAACTGTGGCTAGAATAAAAATTTGGAGTAACATATTCCTCTTTTATTCAAGTAGACTTCAACTTATAAGATCTGTTCTAAGTAACATGCAAAGTTACTGGTAATGCGATCTTATTCTCCCCAAGAGTGTCTTGAAAAGAATTGAGTAGCTTCTAAGATCCTTCATTGAGAATGGCAATGAGCAAAAGAATCGAGTTTCAAAGGTTGCATGAGAGATTGTAATCAAGCCTAAAGAAGAAGGTGGCTTTGGATTGAAGGATCTTCATAGCTGGAACAAGGCTTTAATGTTGAGGTACATCTGATTCATAATGACTAACAAGGAAAACCTATGGGCTAACTGAATCAGATTAAACTACCTGAAAATGAAATCATTTTGGAATTTAGACCACCCCAAGTTTGCTCTTGGAATTGGAGGAAGCTTCTAAAGTTTAGGCAAGTTGCTAGGATATTAATCCTCCATATTATTGGGGATGGTAAAGCAACACACTTGTGGCATGATAATTGTCACCCTAGTGGTCCACTTCTTCTCAAATGGCCTGAAAATATCATTGAACTTACAAATCTACCATCCTATGTAAGGCTAGAATCCATTGTCAATGGCCCTAGCTAGGATTGCCCTCATCATTCACTCTAGAGTTGTTGTAGATTCACAATTCTATGCCATCTTACCTCCGAACTCCTCAACATGAAGACAAAGTTAAATGGATCCCTGATCCACATGGTCATTACTTATCACACTCATCTTGGAAGTTATTTTACACCTTAGGCAATAAGCTCCCTTGGCATAGACTTGTTTGGTTCCCTCAATCCATCCCTAGAATGTCATTTGTGCTATTGATGGCTATGCATGGGAAGTTTGGTACGAAGGGTCAAGTCAAGAATTATATGCAGCATATTAACACATCATGTGTTTTTTGTAGACTTATAGAGGAGAGAGTATGAACCATCTATTTTTTGATTACCCTTTCACGGGTAAGATATGGTGCAAAGTGCTTAGTCATTATATGACTACCTGATTCCACCCTCCATGGCTATCAACTGTCCATTCAGCTTCTAATCAATGGAAATGAAAATCTCTTAGAACTATTTGTGCTCAAGTTAAGCCTTTCACCCTCCGTTTATACTCTTGGAGAGAAAGAAATGCTAAAGTCTTCAAAAATGAATACAGGTATGAAGCCACTACTTTGAAGACCTCCCTTAAAATGAGAAGCAGTAAACTTCTCACTGATAAATTCAAGCAGTCCTCTTAGAATTTTTCATTCCTGCAACATTGGAATAACTCTATTTCTAGTACTTGGTCTACAAATGCTCCAGCAAGAATGCCCTGAACTACCATAAGTTCTGTTGTCCCACATAACTCTAGCAATTTAGGTCTTTTTTGTTCTCTTTTCTTTTTGTCTTCTGTTTTGTAACATAGATGGATGTACATGTTTTTTACATGGTTAAATGAATAATTTAATTTTCCAAAAAACAATACTAACTCAAAATACTAAAATTGGTTGTGGTGCATTCAAGGAAATTTGAATAATAAAAGGTGGGTGATTGATTCATGGGGAAAGAAAACAAAACAAAAGAAATAACTCATATAATCCAGGTTTGGACAACTGCTACTAATGTTAGATCTTGAATCTAAAAATCACACCTTTTTTTTTTATCGGTAAAAGGTCACACCTTCTTAGGCCTATTTTTTGTAGTCTATTGGGGCCCACAACTAATCCAACAATTGTGATAGATTAAATCATTAAATATGTTCATATAACATTGTTGTTTCTTGAAAAGTATATAGTATTTATTGTGACATAAAAATTATGTCCTATGTTGCTTATATATGGTAAGAAAGATTATTAAGTTAGCCTACTTACTAAAATAAATGAACTCAATTATATTCTTGCCATTTACACCTTCATCCTCGGTCCATAAAATGCAGATAAGTATTGTGTATGTTTGGTTTATATTTAAGAGCTTGGATGGCATCCATAAACTCTTTCCATTAAGATATATAAGGAAATAATCATCCAAACACTGTTATTTTGAAATTTTACTAATCCAATACCGTAGTTTAATATTTATTTACCCAATTATCGTTATTCGAAAAAACACATTTTTCAATGTAAAAAACATGTTTTTTTTAATAATGCTACTAATGTTAGATCTTGAATCTAAAGATCACACCTTTTTTTTATCGGTAAAAGATCACACCTTCTTAGGCCTATTTTTTTGTAGTGTATTGGGGCCCACAACTAATCCAATAGTTGTGATAGATTAAATCATTAAATATGTTCACATAACATTGTTGTTTCTTGAAAAGTAATAGTATTTATTGTGACATAAAAATTATGTCCTATGTTGCTTATATATGGTAAGAGAGATTATAAAGTTAGCCTACTTACTAAAATAAATGAACTCAATTATATTCTTGCCATTTACACCTTCATCCTCGGTCCATAAAATACAGATAAGCATTGTGTATGTTTGGTTTATATTTAAGAACTTGGATGGCACCCATAAACACTTTCCATAAAGATATATAAGGAAATAATCATCCAAACACTATTATTTTGAAATTTTACTAATCCAAATACCGTAGTTTAATATTTATTTACCCAATTATCGTTATTCAAAAAAACACATTTTTCAATGTAAAAAACATGTTTTTTTTAATAAATTAAACCCACTCACGGGCGACTTTATTAAAGAACCATAATAAAGAAGATACTAGGGGACATAAACCTTACACATAGGCAAATTTAAACTTTGAAATCAAATGCCTAAATATTTGGACTTTTGACACTCTATTCCTTTGGGG
>CM042194.1:4505261-4530511 GCA_023539305.1 Ilex asprella | reverse complement strand
GAAAGGCTTTGGGGGGATAGGATTGGTTTGGTTTTGTATTCCAAACCTATCCATTGAAAACCCTATAACCCAAATATAGATAGGATACAAATGAAAGGGTTTAATCCTATACTTGATTTGGGAAGTCATTTGGTATATTATGGGGCCCACAGACAAAACATTGTTTTTGTTGGTAAAATCTCTTCACTTTCACATTAAATTACAATTTTAACCTTCACTCCTATCCAATCCAAAGTCAAGTTTGGCATTGGAAATTTATTAATGTTGTCCACCTTTAGATTTCAGTCCATTTTTCATTTGCATCACCAAGGGGAAAGACCAAATATAATTTGGTTCGAATTTTTTTTTAGTTTACAAATGAAAAATGCGACCACATTAATTTCCTCATAACATTGTCCCACATTGTTATGGGAAAAAATAAGAACAACCAAATGCACGATTTGATATTATATAAACATATTTCATTAACAAACGTATCATTCGCTTACAAAAAAATATAGTAACAGTAAGGCAGTGTATTCCTTATGTACACATGACCGATGTGTTTATATTCCTTGTTGCCTTGAACTATACATACAAAATGAAGGCAACAATATAATGTAAGTACAATGAAGCTACATGCACACACGCTAATGTGTGGCATAAATACCAAAAATTCCTCAACATAATTACATAGTTAGATACAAATATATTTAAATACATACATATATGCAAAGGTATTGAGAATTTGAGTTCAAAGTGATTGATAGCAAAAGTCAATCATCGATCACAATAACATCAACTTCTGTGGTCGAGTTAACCGAGGGTGATGACTCAACACTATCACTTTCCATGATGGCTTGAACTTGCATCATCTTTCTTGAAAATAATGCTGAAATACTGGAAATTCAAGCATAGTGCAAGACAATAGTGTGTAGCAAAAACATCCTCCTATTATGCATATAACATGCAACCATGTGTTATATATATGTTATTAAAGGACAATGTTCTTAAATTTTTAACATTGTAATGAATCTACAAACAACGAAATAACTTACTTCCAAATACTCATCTACTCCTTTTTTGGGTCCTTTCACAACACACTTCTTCAATGGGTCCCATGAAAAGCTACCACAATCAAGCATGGTGAAAATCGTGAAGTACTACCTCTCCCAGAAGAATATGATTCGCATTAGGTCAGTAAAAGACAAGCTAAATCCTTGCGAGCATCGTTTAAGTACGCGCAACAAATCATCCACCATTCTGTGTGTCTAACGACCCAATGGTGGTAATCTCCCTTTATTCTTGAACTCAACTAATGTGTCAATTAGGACGTCCGATTCATCCTCCGTAATCACGGGGATCTTCATCTATAACTACAACCATATACTTTACATATTAATTTGGAATAAAATGTGCATTACTTGCATAATATTCTCATGAAATGAATCACATTCATACATTTTATATGCTTTCAACTTTAAAATATATAACAATCATACATACGGACACTATAGAACAGTTAGTATTATCCATATTCAACAAAATATATAAGATACTAATATTGGCATACTACATGTACACAAGTCATTACATATGGTCAAACCATTCAGAAAATTATGTATGTTGTTATGAGAACAACATACAATCAACCAATTCTCCCCATTACAGAGTACACAATATGAGTGAGAACGATACCTATGATAAGCATGAATACATTTATCATGCACTAAATGAGATCACAGTTGTAAGCGTTCGTTCCTACTGTATGAATAGGTGCTTCGTCGATATTTCTAACACCATCTTCAATTATAGTCTCCAAAGGTGCAAGTGGATGGCAAGCCATCGCATGTGGTACATCTACTTTCTATCGCGCAGAGTGCATGGCCAATGCAGTTTCTGCTTGAGCATACAAATCATAAGATTTGTATAATGCTCATGGATACCTATTGACATGCACATGACATTCCACCCATGACTCGTAAATACCAACATGTCTTCCAACGAATACAACATACCAACATTGCTTCTTGTTCATATCTAATTACACAACATTCATGTAGTTACTCACAAATATCATTGGAATGCAAATAAGGAACGTCTACTGACATAGCAACATACAATTACAAATCTTAGGCACCCAAACAAAAAAATCAAAAGTTAGTTGTAGATAATATGGGATAACATAACCAAGTGTCTACAGTTGTGTCCCTAAAGCCATATCGTACATGACATCCACAAAAAGTACATAACAAAAGATACCAACATAAGTCCCCAAAAAATGTGTTACCAACATAAATTGACGACAAGTCAAGGTTCAAAGTGTCCAACTTTTTTTGATCAATTGTATAGTGTGTGCCACAAAATTCCACCTAACCACGTAGGACGCTAATACTCAGGCAAGCTAAAGAAGATATCCACATTTACTAGGGCTAAACAAATCTTAAAAAGTGTTGAATGTCGATCAACCATTGATATACCATTTATCTTCTCAAGTTCGGCGTTCACTCTCCTGCATGCATCAACAACATCATGCATGTATCAAACTTGATGTGCTATAATATCTAGTTGCTTGCAACTTTCTTGCACATATTCACCAAATACCTTTGAGATATCTCCCAAACTTTTTGCAATTGACTCGAAGACATTATCACTAACCTTAACTTTGTTTTTCTTAGTTGGACATGGGGAGGCAACACTTGGTTCCATTTGAGCTAGGTGTTCACTTCCATGTGTAGCACTACTTTACACTGGTACTTTACCATGTAAAGGAGTTTGTGCATCCAAGTTCTCTACCTCCCTCATTGACGCTTCAACCTCAACGTCGCCAACCATTTCTTCCACATCGATGGTGTTTTCTCCCATTGCCCGGTCCTTGCCAAATATAATTCTCCAGTCATTGAAGTAAGACCAAAACTTATCTCGCATTTCTTTTGCATTTCGGTCCTTCTACAACATATGTGGACAATTATTAACAACCTTTACAATATTCAAACTATGTCATTACGTAGTAAAATGAAACCTATTAAAATTTTTGGTTATCGAGTTTCACTTTCAAGTGGTCTTGCCAAATGTCGTCGCTGTCAACCATGATCTTATTCTCAGTACTATTGAACCCAAAACCTGAAGTGGCCATCATGGTAATAGGAAATTGTAATTCTTCTTCCATATTTTCAGATTTGACTCTATATGGGGTGAAACGTGCAACTCATAACCTGCAATTGCTACTTTCAAGCTCTTCTCAAGTGCTTGTAAGTATCCAGGTCTAAATGTGCCATTTTGGCACTTCCACCCATTAACGCACAATTCATTTAATGACTGTATGAGCTGATTCTCTTCACTCGTACTCTATGTCCTTCTAACACCTCTCTCTGACTGTGTATTGGCAATTGTGTTTGACATAGTATACATCTAGTGCAAAACACAACAACATTACAAAGTGCTACATTGAATATAAAACTAACTTGCCAAATGAAGGGGTACACATGACAATTGGCAATTCAAAACATTTAATGTGCAAATACAAGATTAAATTGTAACACATTCAATTCCTCGTGTTTCACAACGTCTACCATAATAAAGTCATACAAATAGCAAACAATATAAAACACTACTTGTCAAATTATGTAGTTTGTCCACGACTACTTCTCCACTCATTGTATAGTTCTAATGTCATATGATTTCAAAATGTAGACCATTCGGTAGATGTCACAATATTGTCTAGGATATCATCCGCATGTTCACAATCAACAAGAATTTTTTGGGAAACTCCTCCTTAAATGGGTCAACACTTATTTCATTTCTAATTAAGTTATATAACAAACAACAGGCAGCTATGATGCAATTATGAGTGCAGAGAGGATAGTAGCACGGTGCCCTAAAAATTGTTCATTTATTTTTTACCAAAGCTTAACCAGCCCCAAACTCTTGGATATGATGTCGCTGACCCTAAAATGGTGCTAAAAATTCCTCCCCATCTGTATAACCAACATCAAATAGGTAGTACATGCCTGTGTTTTATAAGATATATTGGTTACACGTATCAAACACAAGTAAATGTGATCATACATACATTTTTTGTGTACAAAGAAGCATAATATGGTACGTACTATGTGCTACCTTCAAACTATTAGGCCTACTAACCACATCTCGCAATATCCTAGAATTAGTAGCTGACTCTTCACATCCAAGAAGCACGTAAATGAACATCATGTTCGGTGCACATACACCCAACACATTGGTTGCTATGCCACTTTTACGTGTTTTATATCTAGCTTGATGGACAAGAGAAACTCGGGCAGGATAAGTGCCATCAAATGCATCCATGCAATTCTACTAAGCCAAGTGAGTAAACAATTTTAAACAAATTCTGTAAAGAAAAAAAGCCATGTGAAATGGCATAATAAACAATATTGAAATGAATGTTAAATTGTCACTACCTTAAACCACCTCTATTTATTGTCTGTACTATTTTTGGGCACGAGGTTTGGTGACTGCAGTAATAACCTACGTAGTCTTAACACCACAGTAAGGGCATTATTAAAATGTCTACTAACGATTTCACCTGAGTGCAAGAATTTGAACTTAACTCGTTTATTTTTGTCGTCATGACCCAAAATACTTAAGAACATCGCCACCATCTCCTCTACACTTACGTGCCTAGTTGGTCTTAACTGCCCCACATCACGGACCATATTACATAGTACCATAAACTTGTGCCTTTCGATCCTAAGTTGGCTTATACATGTCATGTTACTCTCCCCAATGAGACGATGCAAGTTTTTCATTTATAACCAAGTCCTATTAAAATGTCGTGGAACCTCAGATGTCGTACCATTGTATTCCAATTCCATATCATCTACATTATAAACACCACAAGATTAAACACAACTACCATCTCCTGAATAGTCCTATGCATAAACGTAAGTAACAAAGATAATTCATCGGAATGGCTATCCATGGTTACCTAATTAAATCAAAAAAGAAAACATCCAATAACATTGTTATCACCGAACATAGATATGTAAACAACAAAAACATATTGCAACGCAAATAGCAATGGCATCCAACTAATACACATGTATATGGTATTCTGATTAGGAAAGATGAAATGTTTAACCTTATACACCTTATAAACAAACAAACAAACAAACAAACAAAAAGGTCAAAACATTAGTATAGCAAGTGCCACTATAGTTTCGTCTACAACTGTCCAAAAAAAATGAGATACTTGAATACTGAGTCAATCGTGAAACCATTGATTGGACACACTGTTAAGAACGTAACAAATGTATTAATAAAACTAAACATACGCAACCACAGATAAAAACAAATATAAATAAAACAAAATGAATCAACCGTCATTTACACACGAACATTGTGTAGGTGTGTGTCTGTATGACTATAGTTACAAATTAATTTGGTGGTTCTTCTAACTATATGTTGGGTAGGATATCACAGTTGCATGAAAACATACACCCATACACACACAAAATGCACACACATAGAGACACACACACACACCCCGACAAAGAAACATCATAACATAAAACACATGACTACCTGAACATACACCAACATATACTCAAACACACATCACAGTATGAAAAAGAATATTCGGCATATTCATGGTGTAAGCACACTGTTTATTGTTTTGTTCAATCTTCTGTTTCTGTAAACTGTCATCTGTGTGTCGTTGTTCTAAAAATTATTGTATGCAAATTTTTGTGCCTATAAAATGTACAGATAAATAAGGAGACACCATGTATACGGACAAAATGATAAGCTAGCAACACCAACAATTGTTTCCACTATGTATGTCATTCATGGACTAGTTACATATGGCACACAACAAACAAAAAAAAATAGCCACATTCATACACACATAATAGAGAGAAAGCCTGTGGGGGTGAGATATTGACGAACTCACAACTAAAACATACAAACGTACACTTTATATATATATGCACATATATGTAGATAGAGAAAGAGAGAGATAGAGAGAGACACACAGGGTGAGCACAAAGAACATGGAAGAACATCCTTCAGAATAGAGACAATTTCCCTTTTTTTATATACGTATATATATACACCGCGAGAGAGAGAGAGAGAGAAAAGAAAGAGATAGAGAGAGATAGACAAGGTGAGCATGATGCCTTGTTCTGGGTATACAAAGGTCAATGTATGAAGAAATCATGAACTGGAGGAGGGGAAGCAAAAAAAAAAAAAAAACCCACATACATAGTGACCCTGAACAAAGAGGTAGACTGTGGGGGTGAGAAATCGAAGAATACAGAACTATCACATAAAAAATTATTTTTTTTGATTTATATATATATATATATATATACATATATATACAGAGAGAGAGAGACAGAGAGGGTGAGCACGATGCGATGTTCTGGGTGTTCTAGAGGAGGGAAGAAAAAACAAAAACCAACATACATAGTGATCCTAAACAGAGAGGTAGATTGTGGGAGTGAGAAATTGAAGGACATAGAAGTATCACAAAAAACATTAAAAAAAATTGATTTATATAGATTTATATATGTACATATATATATAGAGAGAGAGAGATAGACAGAGATAGAGAGGGTAAGCACGATGCCATGTTTTGGGTATACAAGGATATGTGTATGAACAAACCATAGAGTGGAGGAGAGAAGCAAAAAAAAAACCAACATATCCTGAACAGAGAGGTAGTGAGAAATCAAAGACTACAACACTATCACATGTAAAATTAAACTTTTTTTTTCGATTTATGTAGATATATATGTACTTATATATATATATATATAGAGAGAGAGAGAGACGGTGAGCAAGAAGAACATGGAAGAAGATCCTTCACAATACAGACAAAAGTCCCCTTTTTTGCGATATATAGAAATATATCTATATAGACAGTGAGAAAGTGAGAAGAGAGAGAGAGAGATAGGTAGTGGAATACCTTCGAAGATGGGGGACCATTGAGCGTCATTTGCTGAAGGAGTTGACCAGGGTGAAGTGGAGAGAAAATGAGGTGAAAACCCTAGAATTGTTATTGTTGGAGGGCTTTTATGTAATTGCACCTTCAATCCTATTCATGGGTTTAGTTATCCCAAAGTTCAGATGGGATAGCTAGAACTAGGTTAGAGAGGATAACTGGGCTCATTTCAAACGGGCCGATTTTTTTAGCCCAACATTTATCCCATTCAAAAGCAATTGTCCAAACCTGGGTTTTGTGGGCCCTGGATAATTTTACCCAATCCAAATTGTGTTATTCCCCTATATACATCAATACAAACACCCCTTCAGAGAATTTCGATAGGATTAGGAGACTAATCTCAAGCACCAAATACTCCTAGGGGTGTCAAAATATGGCACAATCCGTTAATACGATACGAACATGACACGAAAATAGAGATTTGAGTCTTTCTTAAGACACCTGTTTAGTAAATGTGTAGACCCGACCCGACATGATTAATAAATGAATCGCGGGTATGAGTGAAACTAATCAGAAGAAAATACACGACACTACTCAACTATATACCAGTTATATACGGTTCATACATGACACAAATCTGATATGACACGATTCGTCAGACACGAATTAATAAATAAATCGGGTATAGATAGAATATTTTTAACACAAACCTGCTAAGACTCAACACGAACTCGTCTCAGTTAATACGATTGATAAACTTAACTCCAACCATCCCTCCTCCTTTGATTAGGAGTAGTAATGGCCTTGGACTCTAAGGGAGATTTAAGCTCCACAAAGGGGCTATTTGATAACACCACTGAAGACTTGAAACTGAATATTTAAAATATTTAATGAATTCCCCGTTTGATAACCAAAATTGCATACCACAATATTTTAATCACTTCTTAAAATTAGGCTAAAATTTTTAGTAAGGTGGTGTTTGATAAAACTGAAAGCTGAAGTCTAATAGTTGAATTTGTGGACTGTTTGGTACCTATTGAAATTTAAGTACTGAATTGAACCAAACTGTTTGATAACTACGCAGAGCTGACGTCTGAAAAAAAAAATTATTTCTAAGTTTACCTTTCTACTCTTTAATTTGAAAATATTTATAAAATATGTTTTTATCTAATAAAAAGCTACGATATATCAACAAATACATATAAAATAATTGAACAAATAAAATGTTAACCAATAGCAAAGATGAATAGGATAATATCAAATTGAATAACATAATAAGTGAACAATAACATCTGATAAAAAAAATAACATCTGAATAACAAAATAATTGAACAATAACAACCGAATAATACAATATGTGAATAATAACATCTGATAAAAAAAAGAACAATAACTAATAAATAATCAAAAAATAAAAATAAAAATAGAACAATAAAAGGCATGTGTGTACAATGCGTGTGTGTATCCGCAGTGTGTGTGTGTGTGTGTGTAAATGTGTGTGCAATGCATGCGTCTGTGTGTGAAATTATGTGTGTGTAATTATGTATGTATATTTTATTGGGCAAGACAGTGGAAGAAAGAAAAAAAAATAAGAAGACAAGGAAGAAACTTACTTGTTCCTCGCTAAAGAAAGTGATCAGCTAGGAGGATAGATAAGTTAAGGGTTTTGAAGATAAGACTAATAAGACTTTTAATATGATTGTAAAATATTTTAGGATATAATTGTCATATTGTAAATATTATTAAAGAGGTTTTGCTGAGCGCTTTCAGCTTTTAGAATTAAGTAAGATATCTCCTACTTAATATTGTAGTCTATTTTTAAAGAGAACTTAACATATTAAAAGAGTTTAAATTTTGGTTATTAAACAAGCTTAATTAATAAGTGTCGAATACTTTTAAGTGTAGAATTTAGGTAAACAAACACACCCTAAGATGGTGTTTGATAAAACTGAAAGCTGAACAATGAAAACTGAATACTGAATTTGAAGTGCTGAACACTGAAGTTGAAGTGTTTAATGCTGAATTTTTTAATTCACAGATTGTTTGGTATCAACTGAAATTTAAGTATTGAATTTAATCAAACTGTTTGACAAAATAAGGAGCTGAAGTCTGAAAATAATTATTATTCTAATTTTATCCTTCTTGTTAACTACCACAACTACCTTATTCCTATTACCACCATCACAATAGTGGTAGTGGTGGCAAAAAAACAATGGTGATGGTGGTGGTGACATAATGGTGATGGTGGCGACAATGGTGGTAGTAGCGATGGCAACAACGATGTTGGTTGTGGCGGCGACATAATAGTAGTGGCGGTGATGGTAATGATAGCAATGGCAGTGGTAGTTGTGGTGGCGCTGGCACAATGATGGTGGTTGTGGTGGTGGTGGTAGTGGTAATGGTGATACAATGATGGTGGTGGTGATGGCGACACAATGATGGTGAAGGTGGTGGCGACAATGGTGGTGGTGACGACAAAGATAATGGTGGTAGTGGCGATGACACAATGGTAGCGGTGGCAATAGCGATGGTGGTGGCGGTAACACTATGGTGGTGGCGGTGACGACACAATGATAACGACGATGGTTATGGAGGTGGCAATGGAAGTGTCGTGGTGGTGGTGGTGGCGGTGACACAGTGGTAATGGTAGCGACGATAGTTGTGGTGGTAGTGGTGGTGGCAGTGACAGTGGTGGTGGTGGTAACGATGGCTCAATGAGGGTAGTGGCGATGATAAAATGGTAGTGGTGGTAGCGTCGACACAATGGTGGTGACGGTGGTGGTGGTGGCGGCGATGGCGGTGGTAGTGGTGGTGGTTGCGGTGGCACAAAGGTAGTGGTGGCAACAACGATAGTGGTAGTGACAGTGACACAATGGTGGTAGTGGTGGCGGTGGCGGTTGTAGTGGTGATGGTGGTGGTACAATGGTGGTGGTGGTGGTGGTGACAATGACACAATGGTGGTGAGGGTATATTTGTTTATTATGAAAAATTGATAAAATCTTTACTGACTAACATTTTCAACATTAAGTGATAGATAGATAGCTTACTAAAAATTTTAGCCTATTTTTAAAAAGTACTTAAAATATTAAGTAGTATGAGTTTTAAGTTATCAACCGGGTTTAATTTATTAAGTGCTTCAAATATTCAGTTTTAAACCTTAAGTGGTGCTATCAAACAACCCCCAAGTCACCCCCTTATTACTTAATATTGAAAATGTTAGTCAGATAGAATTTTATTAATTTTTCATAATGAACAAATATACTCTCAATGCATTTTAACTTTTCAGTTTACAGTGTTCAACTTTCAATTTAATCAAACACCATCTAAGTTTACTAGGAAGACATTGTGTAGAATGTTCCACTTCAGAGACAAAATCTCTGAACAGTCTGCCCAAAATTATCTCCATTAAAAGTCCTCCCTCTTTAGACAGAGAAAATCTGTAACAATCTGCCCAAGATTATCTCTATTAAAAGTCCAAAACAACGTTGCTTTTGAGAACATTTGAATACTAGGATTATCTCCATTACAAGTCCAAAACACGTAGCTTTAGAGAACTTTTGAGAAAGTATTTAAAATTTCACAAAATCCTCTAAAAGGTAATTAATGTTACACAGACTTAAAAAGTGAAGTTAAATCCCTTTAAAAAGAAATCCACACTATAAATGTGGCCCAAACTAAAGCTTAACATGGTTGAGAGCTTGAAATCACGCCACCTAGTAAGTATGGAGAAGGCTTCACAAGTTGATTATCATTGGCACCGTCATGCTCTTTGCTACTGATTCTCTCTCTCTCTCTCTCTCTCTCTCTCTCTCTCACACACACACACACACACACACACCCTTTGCTAGATTTAGGGGCATGAGCGGGAATGATCAAGATCAACCCCTTATATTTGAAAAATCTTTTTCCATTATAGTTGAATAGGCTATGAATACTTTCACACTATATAAACTCGCCTTTCCCTCTACAATGTCTCAAAAAATTTGGGTAAGTAAAAGATTGTATTAATAAACAGTGGAAATACAAATCATGTAATGATCAAAAGTATAACAAAAAGCACAAGGCTAACCAAAATCATATCTCAACAAATTTATATAAAAGGTTATACTCGTATATTTTCACTTCCTAAGAAAAAAGTCCGTGACACGTGCTTGCAGCCAGGGGCAAAGCCAGGAAATTAGCTAGGGGACGGATTGCTCCTATTTTAGCAAACCATGCACAATACAAATTAGCTCGTTGTTTTGTGGCTGAGACAAATAACAGATATAAACCAAAAAAATATACTTGGAGAGACTGCCATACCCAAACCACTTTAAAACCTACAGGGAAAAAAAGGATTGGCATTGGTACATTCAAATTTGGCTGAACTAAGGGGGAAAAAATCATTAATTTGCAGTTGGACCAAAGAAGACATAGTAAAAGGTAAAAAGAGAACTTCAAAGGTCCATAATAGCTTCGTCTATACCGGAAGATACCTTAATACATACCCAAAGCTTGGCCATATTATTATGTATTTCTGCATGCTTATGCACCATGAAGGTTGCCAATGAAATGTCGGGTTTGTGGGTCGTGTATAGAATTGTAGACCTAATATTATATATTTCTACGTGCTTTTACAACATGAAGGTTGCTAATGGCACATATAAATGGTAGGTGTGACATTCTCAAAGGTTTCTGGAGATGAAGTCGGGCTACCCTGGCAGCACTGCAAAGATTCCGATGATTGCCTAAAGCACTGCGACGTGCAGGGGAAACCCTAATTACTCTGCAGCCAAAGACAGTAGTTACAATGTTAAGTGCAAGAGTGATGCTTATTGCAAAAGAATTTGTCATCCTTAATGCTCATCCACAAAATGTGTAGGGGTAATCTGTTTTTGCAAATGTATATGATGGAAAGATACTCACCAGTTCCTGATGAAGTTGTTTAAGATCTAATTTCACTTTACTTGGCAAAAAATAAAAATGTTTTAACTCTATTGGGATTCTTACACACAGTGAAATAACTACTCCAGTGGACAGTTGGGACTTGCTTCAATTTAATAGTTATGATGGATTAGATTAATAAATCAAGTTATTATTTTAAGCCTAAATAATATTATTGTACATTGAGTGACGGAATTAGGATTTTATCTTGAAGGAGGCCAAGAACAATTGGACAAAAATTTAATTCAATAAATTTATTCACATGTCATTGTTAATGATAATATTTTTTTAAAAAAAATCTATTAAATTTATTTTTTATACAATGACATCGAAAAAAATTATTTTTAAGCACAAAACTCAAAAGTGGTTCATGCCATCATAAAAATTCAATTAGGACAATCTCCTCTATTTTTTTTCTTGTTTATAACGTAACATTATGTCTATATGTACAAATAAATCAATGTCACAAATAATAGTTTCACATGATACCATAATAAAAATGAATTATAAGTCAACCAACTACTTTTAATATAAACCATATTTGTATCCCTAGTTTTTTTTTATTTATAAAAAAATCACTTATTTTTTCTCTACATCATCAAAATAATCCAACAAGTGTCTTCGTCAGTTCAAGCAACACTCATGCATGTGATTACATCCTAAATGGTTACTAAATATTAAGTCATTGATATGTAGGGATTCCCCACTTTGATTTTCTATTTATTTATTTTTCATGTTTTTGGTGGTGAGTCACCACCTTGATTTTGCTTTGACTTTCTTCCACTTCTGGAGGCTTGACTCTATGTCCTCCTCCTTTGTACATTTTCTTTTTAGTTATATATACAGGTAGAGGTCCCGCCAAACCCCCCACCCACATTGGGTGGTTTTAAAAAAAAAATCTTTTTGAATACACTAAGTGACATACTTCCACATCGGATGTTTTAAAAGTTAGATTTTAACAATAAATTTTTTAAAAAATATAGATGGAATAATAAGAATTTTTAAAATTTAAGGGGGTCATGGCCCCCCTTATAGTTTCGCCTATGAACGTAGCTATACATAATACATGAGAAGGCTACATAAGTGCAGAGGTACCATGCCGAAAATGGATCCAGGCCGTTGATTTTAATTTGAATGATCCATAACCATTGCTTGAAAAAATAATAATGTAAGAAAAATTTACACATACTTTTATTGGGTGAAAATTGAAAGTACAAATTCAAAAAGTGATATTTTGGCACCGTAATAAAGCCATAACATAATATATATCTTAATGTGCTGCAAAAGGTTGTCGCTATTGCAGTTTACAGCTACCGAAATGGAACAGTAGTTTATGACTTGTTTTTAAGCAATATTTTACGTATTGTTATGCTCTTACTTGTAAATTTTTCTTGAATATCAATACACTGTTTACTTACCAAAAAAAAATTGTAGTAACATACATTTTAAAAAGCCATATTTCTTGCTTTTAAACCTTAAGTTGTTCTTATTTTGTTACATGATTCGGTCGCCTAATTTTTAAATAATCATGTGCACTTCTAGTTATATTATATTTATCACTAAAAAAATTTACCAAGTGTTCTTTTTTTAAGAACGAATCAATTGTTCTACTTATCTCTTTTTTCTTATATTTTTCAAGTTAATGGTGTCAAGTAGACATACTTACGATTAAAAAAAATTTACTGCATATCTTGTTTGTTGGAATCTAATTTTAATTACCAATGAAAGGTGGTTAGTAAGAGGAGATTACACATTTACAGTTGATTTTGGTCATTATATGCTGGAGGTGTAACCAATTAATAAATACCATCAGGTGCCTTCCTTCCTGGTACCTCCCCATCCATTATTCTCGAAAATAAATCCTCTCTACGGTTGCCCAGGATTGTTGTACAGAGCAAACAAAGATAAAAAATTTACGTGCCTGTATAACTTTTTATTTCTTGCTTCACTCTTCTTGTTTTCCGATCAATATCCTCTCTTACTAGGTGATCAAATAAGAAAGGAAATTCGTCATCATTACTATTTTTTGTCATATTTCTTCTATAGGCACCGAGTAGAGTTTCCCATTTCTTATTGAATTAACCAATCAACTTACAATCGGGTATTTATTTTGAATTCGATAATTTGGCCAAAAAAATTGACACATTTTACTTTAATTACAATTATTTGCAACAATCATATTACATTTGATTCTGGGGTTTCCATTCTTGGCATGGTTCTGAATAACGGTAACGGTCATTATAACGGTAACGGAAACGGTGTAACGGACGCGGGACATAACGGGTGTTACGAAATAGTGACGAAAATCAGATGCGTGAATTTTTTCATCCAGCTCACAACTACCATAAAAATAAATATGTACACATTTTAAATTTAAAATGAGGCCTACTTTGCTCAAATAATAAATTAAATTCAAATGTAATGGTAAAAGGGTTAAATAAAAATTAAAAATATTTCAAATACGCTCTCATATTCAAGAAGAATATGTAAATCATAAAAAGACATGATTGACACCAAAAAAATACAAACCATGTTCTTCGGAAAAGTTTATGGAGTATAGTTACAAAAAATTATGAGTATTTAGGGAATGAAATATAACAAAAAAAAGTTATGGGAGCATTTGTAATATTGAAAAAGTGAAGTAATAAGTTGTTCGCCTTGATAACATGTGCACAGTAAAACTTATTTATTGTAAAAGTTGGAGACAAAAAAGGACAACTTGATATCAAAAAATAAATTCCGAAACAGAGCATACCTCTCAGACAGAAACCCTTGTTTCCCGTCCTCTGCTCACAGCAATGGTGAGATGCTACAGTGCTCGAACTCAAGAATAGAAATGGAAGATGGACTGAGGATGCAATGGGAGTCTTTGGAAGGTATAGATTTACCCTCAAACCTTTCAAACTTTTGGGATGCTTTGTAGTAGAAACTTCAAAATTTATGGCTGGATATTTGAAGATTTGAAGCTACAAAGAGTAGATCTAGAGTTCTGAGGGCTGAAATGAGAGAATACCTGGCTGGAATGCAATAAACAGTGGGAAAAATCATCTAGTAAGAAAATTTTGTATCTAGGTATTTGGTTTTATTGGATCGAAATGGTTCGAATGGACTGTAACGTGCCGTTACGATTCAAAACGGGCCGTTACCGGTGCGTAATGACTGTTACGAATGTGAAGTTTTTTTCATAGCGGGGTGTAACGGAAGCGGTGGACGTCGTTACCGTTCCGTAACGGCCGTTACGCACAGTAACGGCCGAGTTTTAAAACCATGATTCTTGGGGAAAAAACCCTAGGGCGTATTGACTAGCCATTGTTAGGAAGATCAGTTTAGCAACTTGCAAGGCTCATTGAGGTTATGACTCTCTGGAAACAGGAATATTGCTCTACTCGAAGAACAATAAGAGCTCAATTTACAATCTGGTGCCCTCAATGATCCACCCACAGGGGTGCTAGGGTGGCGGGAGATAAGGAGAAATTTGTCAAGCGTTCAATGCTTTCTTTTTTTGTAACATTTTTTCTCTTAATGTATAAAAGATGACCCCTTTGTAGGTGAGAAGTGTCGAGTGCCCATTATTGGCCATACTTGACTTGGCTTCGATGATGGAGTTCTAGGGAGAGTCGCTAGTTGGGCACTGGATCCCTTTGGGTCTGACGGACGTGTGACACTAGGTTGAGGTTTGGTGTTTACTCTTCAATCACTTGTTCAATCTCTCTAAATAATTAATAATTTCATTTTGCGGGGTAAGTTTTCATCTATCAATTGGAGTAGATGAAAGAAGAAGGGAGGTCCTATTTTAAATTTTGAAAATAGAAGCTATGGATAGAATCTCAACTTCTTATATTTATATCAGTATCATGCCCTCCCTTTTTACAGCAAAAATCAAATTGTCATATCTAATGTAATTAAATCGATATCTTTCTCTTTTTATAAAATTTTCTTTAATATATAGTTGGTGTCAAAAGATACGCACCAAGAGTCAGCTTCCACAGGTAGAGTCACAATTGTATAGTCCATATCTAGCAAACCTACCATCTATATTTATATTATATATTTCTGCAAGATTCTTTTAATCAAACTTCCTTAAACATAGGATGTGTGTATCAATTGCACAAAAGGATTTGGCGGTGAAAAGTCTTATAAATATCGACCCTGTGAGCCTAAAGTGTTACAAGGCATACATAGTAGATCCCATAGACGACTTGTTTTGCAGCTACCACCAAAGACATGGCGAAGGCTTCGTTTAACTTGGTTTTCATTATCAGCCTCTTGTTTCTTGTATCTGGTAAGTGCGCTCTCTCTCTCTCTATCACACACACACACATACACTCAGTCCCTCACATGGTGGTGTATGATGGAAATACTACTTGCAGGTTTGCCATTCTGAGAAGTGGCTGGAGAGGATCGGAAGTGTAAAACGAATGAAAACTGCAAAAAATATTGTACTGGATGGGTTGTCTGTTTGGATGGATACTGCACCTGCAATGCTGCCGATAAAGAACCAGCTACCATTTCTTACCAGAAGAAGGCAGATTATGAAAAAAGGATGTGATTCAAAGTGACAATTCAGATTTTTGTCATTTCAAAAACAAAATAGCTTGGATTTTTTCCCTTTGTTTTATGTTTTTCTGCCTACATGTAATGCTTGGGTTTTTCCCTTTGTGATCAATTGATTTTTACTTTCCGAAAAAAAAAAAAAAACAAAATCAGTGTGTACGTGTGTCATGTTTAACGTGTTCGTGTCATGAAGTTCGCCAAATGAATAAAATCTGTTTGGGGATTATCTGAATTTTCTGAGAAATGTGTTTAGATCTGCTTCACAACTCATGACGCTAGGGATGTGTACAACTACTTTTTAATTCATCTAAAATAGTTTATAAATTATACATCAAATATTAAAATAAAACATTTTTACTTAGCAGATTCAACACCAACAAACTTCTGTTTTTTTATGGTACTAATAAGTTATTTTTTTGGTAGTATGTCGAAGTTATTATAACAATGAGGATGAGTTACAACTCATTTTTTTTTTATCAGAGACAAACTACAACATTTCTACTTAAAAGTAGAAATGTCATAGCCGTTATATAACCCCCCCACACACCCAAAGGTCATCCGATGTAGGATAGCCTCAGCCCATCACCACCCAAGCCCAAAGGCTTCCCCATTCATAGACGGGCCTAAAAGGGATGCAACTGAGCCCACATGAGACCCACCCTGAACACACATAATTTTTTTTTTATGAGAGACAAACTATAACATTTCTACTTAAAAGTAAAAATGTCATAGCCGTCATATAATCCACACACACCCAAAGGCTATCCTATATGGGATAGCCCACAACTCAATTTATTTGAGTTTACTTGTTTGTGACCTATCCTAATATATTAGGATCGATTTTAACTTATTTCTTGTAAATTGACTAAAAAAATATTATAATTTGATTCAATTGTCCCTTTTGGTGCGATACCTTCTTTTTCTTACTTACACTTCAAATCTATAAAATGATGGAAAACAAAGAATGGTAACCATCGAGAGGGCCCAATTTTTTTAACATTGTTCAAAAACAATAACATAAACACAATTATAAATGGAACTAGAGGAGGGTATGTTATGAGAGACTCTATTAAGAAATGTTCAGTGTAGTCTTAAGACGGGCATTGAAATTTGTTATATATCTTGATTTTTTTGGATAATTTTATTTGCTTACCAAACAAAAAAGATTGTCACTTAGTCGAGTTTAGTAAGTACTAATAACATTTGATGATGATTTTTTTAAGTCTAGGACCTTTCCAAAGCTCAAGATTTATTTGGGCTCACACAGGACGACCCAAGCGCCTCATCCAGATAGCGTTCACTGGGCCTGAGCGTGACCATAGTCCAGTTCCATAAAAGCCCACAATAATCCAGCTTGGAATATATGTCAGCTTGGCATCAACAAGCTTGGTACATATTCCCCATCGGTAGTAGAGATGACTCACATATTCCGTTCAAGTTGTAGTGGGCACATGAAAGCGTCAAGGATGGCAACCTAACAATAGGACAAACAAGGAGGAGACCACAAAATTAGTCAAAGAAAGGAATCACCACGAAATCCTAACGACGAGATGTATAAATAACAAACGATGTCGCTGTGTAGATATATGAAATAGAGGAATACCACCCAGCAGGAACCTAGACAATATTTTGTAAAAGGCTTCCATCCAAATACTTTATAACAACAATCTTCTTCCCAACGCAATACGATTTTCAAAGAGCAAGAGTCTCACTTACAGTGGATGTAATTTTAGTATTTTAGTTATTGTGAATCACTCATATTGTCACCTCCATCTTACATTTAACACTCAGCCCACTCTCCATTGAATACACACGTCCACACACTCTCTGGGCCACTTCCCAGATTGGTCTACAATTGGGTCAATTGATTTCGAGCACCATCAATCTTAAATTGTGGATGTCTTCTGAAGTAATTATTGAGACTCGGATATGATCCTTCCTAGTGATCTAAATGTATGCCCAATGCTTAATTAAGTAGATATGCCAGCACAATTCACCAACTAAACTAGATTTCCAATTATTGATCTTGTTACAAATAAGATGAGGCCCTTAAAGTATATGGGTGGGGCTATTTCCACCCTCACAAATCTCCATTCCCACCCCATTTAATCTCCTTTTTATCAAACTATTAAGCCCACCCTTTCTATATCCACCCCATTAGTAACTATATTTACCTCACGCTACATACACCCCATTCATAGAAGCTCACTCATTCTATGTACACCCTTTTAATGAAAAAAAGTCATCATAAGAAAAAAAATGAAAGAGGATAATTAGATTGAATGTATAAATATATTTATGAAATAATAAATAAATAAAAAAGAACCAAGCAAAACTAAAACAAGAAAAAAAAAAACCAAAAACGAAACAAGTAAAAAAAACCAAGGAGGCTAAAACAAGAAAAAAACACAAAATAAGGAAAAAAAAAAAGTAAACCGAAACAAGAAGGAAAAAAAAACCAAGCAAGGATTAAAGGAATAAGCAAAACTACAAGACGCACAAACTGAATATAAAAAAAATAAACATCAAGCACAGACATAAAATCGAATAAGAAGAAAAAATAGCAAATATAGATGCAAAACCTTAACAAGATAAAAAAGAATAAATAATTTGAAAGTATACGTATATATACAGACATATAAATTTTAAATAAAAAATTATTAAACTTAATAGAGATATGAAAACATATCGAAAATATTGAAAATCTATACAACAAACATGAAATCAAGCATATAATTAAATTAAGAAATAATATTAACATGTATCTAAGTGAAAAAAAATCATATTAAAAAAAAAGTATTTTTGTGAGTGCATGAGACGGGATAGAGAATGAAATCTTAATTATAACAAAATATAAAGTGAGTTTATTAAAGGGAAATTGGGAAGTCGGTCCTGTTATATGGACTTATTTGGACTTAAGTCTGCAAAGAAAACTTATTTGTTATGAAGTCCGTTTTTTGTTAATTTTACTAGAGTATCATTTCCATCTAGAAGTGAAGTAATACCAAAAATTAAAAACTTCTAAATTTTAGAAATTTGACTAATATTAAAAAAATTTCTCTCTCATATCTCTCTATATTCCGGAAAGTAAAGATGTATTGCATAACAAAAGAAAAACAAACCTGGGCATCCCCATGGTATTACAACGAATGAAAAAACAAATCTGTGGGAGGTGTGGACAAGTAGCTACACCTCAGACAGATTTGTCAAAAGAAAGATTCCATATGAAACTGATGATGAAACTAGGAAGTTATACAAAACAGTTGCTTGGGAGTTGCAGTTTTTCAGAAATGGCGAGATTCAACTGAGAGATTTTGAATTTCAGAGATGCAATTTTGTTCCTTACAGTTTGTAGCATGACTTTGAAGATAGTGCTCGGGTCCTTTGCCTTGTTAGCGAAAATTCTGGTGTTTCTTTCCATCCATAGATAGTAGACAGCAGCTGAGAGACATAGCTTTTGTAGGACGGTGAATAATGACTTCTCTTTTCCAGTGAAATGCTACCCATGAGACAAGATTAGTCCAAGGCATGCATTGCCAAGAGAAGTTAAAGTGTTGGGTGAGTAAGCTCCAAACTCTCTTATAGTACTGGCATCCAAAGAACATGTGAGAATGAGACTCAGTACTTTCGCCACATAGCACACACTCCATATCTTGATGAGGGGCATAGACATGAATTCTGTCCTTTGTTCTGAGTCTTTGCCTGATTGCAATCCAAAGGATGAAACTTAGTCTATGAACAAATTGGCTATACTAGACAAGACCATGCCAAGGGACCACCTCAGCCTTTGTTCGAAGATGTTTCCCATGTAGATTTTGAGGAGAAAGAACCATTGGAGGTGAGTGACCACTTCACTTTGTCAAAGGCATTCTGGTTCGGCAAATAAAGGGGCATGGAGTTTGAAATTTCTAAAGCTTCCCCTGATGGATGTGGTGGCCATCTCCATTGATTGTAATGAATGATGGTACTGATTTTTGCTGCCCTTGAGATGTTTGTGGACTGGAGGATGCTTTGGTCATATCTTTAAAGCAAAGGCCCCTGTTGATGCCAATTGTCAAGCCAAAGAAATGTATCATTTCTATTCCCAATTTTGTGGAGGAGGAAAGGTCTAATGGCATCCTCATCTTAAGCAAATTGAGCCAATTCCATGAGCAACATTGAGGAGTATTGACATACCAGAGAGATTTTCCTCTTAAATGAAAATTGTGGATCCACTTGACCCAAAGGTTGTGTTTATCATGGAACAACTTCCATAGATGTTTGAAGAAGATGGATGTATCCCATTCTTTAATCCTTCTAATTCCTAAACCTCCTTCCTTTTTTGGGAGACATACATCCTGCCAAGAGACCTTTGCAGCAGAGGTTCTCAAATCAGTGTCTGACCAGAAGAAGGCTTTCAATATCTGCTCCATCTTGTCACAAGTTTGTTATGGTATTGCCAAATGTGAGCCCAAAAGATTTGAATGATGCTGAGTAATGATGTTATAAGCTAACGTCTACATGTATAAGACAGAAATTTGTTTGTCCAACTCCTCACATTGGCTTCAATCCTACTAGTTAGATCAACACATTGCTGAGAGTGGAGTCTTCCTATGATAAGTGGGATGCCAAGGTAAGTGATGGGCAATGAGGCTTCCATAAATCCCAGACTTTGAATATTCTGCATCTTCACATTTATGGTTCTTGTTGTGGAGTGGGAAGTGCCGCTTGAGCTTTCTCATTGCAGCTTCTCTTGCTCATTTCAGTTGCAGTTGTAGGCTACTTCTCATTTGGTGTACTTACTATCTCCGTAGGGGTTCTATGGTGACTGTGGACACAATGTTCTTCCCGTTATCAATTGGAGCTGGATCCACATCCTTTCCATTAGTTGCTTCTTGGATCTTCTACTTCTGTTTCCATTCAGTTCTTACCTTTGAACATGAGGCATCATTATGACCAAAGATTTTGTAGGAACTACATGATTTGGGCCTCCATTGATACTCCACTTTGAGCTCAATGGTTTCTAATACCCCATTGATTTCCAGTCTTAGGTCAAAAGAGTCAATGAGTTGGTTTTCTGCATTGACCTCAATACAGATTCTAGCATGGCTTAGCCTTCTTTTTGATGCATTGAGATAATCTGCATAGAGTGGCTTCCCTATGGCACTTGCAATGTAGCTCAATCCATCTTCGTTCTAGAACTGAAGGGGAATATTGTGAATGTTAACCCAAAGGGGAACTGTGGTGTGGTTGTTCTTAACAAGGGCTATGTCTGGCTGCCATTTCCTAATGATGAGAGGTTTGCCTGAGAATAATCATGGCCCTGCTTCAACAACCTTCGATCCTGAACCATCATCCATAAATTTGAAAAAATAAAAGTCTCTTTCATTTGCAAACACCTCAAGAAGCCCCCATTTTATCCCATATTTTGTGTGCAATGAAGTTGACTGTGGAATATGTCAGTCTTTTCTCAATGAAATAGCCAACTAACATGTTCTGTCATTCCATACAACCTTTGTTCGCAACCTCACTAAGGGGTGCACCACTAATCTATTGTTTTCCTTGAGTGGTTCAAAAAAATTTAGCTTCATTACCTGAGATTTTGGGCTAGTTTGACCTTCAATGTGTCCCGCATGGTCTTGCTTCAAGACTTGGCTCCAGGTTGGGGTTGAAAATTTTGGGACTCTGTTTCTCTGGTGATTATTAACCATCTGGTTTCCTTTTGGGGTTGGTGATTTCTCTGTTTGGTTTTTAGTAGCATTAACTGTATTCTCATAGCTGGTACCATGAGAAAGGGCATTATCAGATCCTTTGCTTTGTGTGTTAATTAAAGCACTAGCAGTGCTTTGGGGATTGGGAGAATTCATGGTAGGAAGTAAATGTGGGTTAGAGCAGGTGAGCTGCAGAATTAGGGGGTGGGTTAATCGGAATATACGACCGGGGTTCGGGTAGGAAGAGAAAATCTAGGGTATTGGGTTTGATGGTCTGGATAGTGGGAGAGGTGTTGGGGAGAGATTTAATGGTAGATTGTATGGTGGAAGAGCTCGGTGAAGTAGGATAGAGGATGGGGGAGGCGGTGGAAAAGCGATGAACAGGGCACGCCGTCAAGGAGGTTGAGAGAGAAAGGGTTTCATTTTTTCCCCGAGCTAATATTAGGGGATAACGTTAATTTGATTTTTGTATGGTCTAGAGAGCACCAACACATACGCTAGGGGTCTTCTATCATTCGCAAGAGCTGCCTTGTGAAAGAAAAGTTCTTTTCTATCTATATTTATATATATGTTAAAACTATATATCTCTCTCTCATGTATATGTACTAGTTAATGCCCATGCCTGAAGGCACTATATAACACAACAAAAAATTACTAATTAGATTGCCAAATAGATATTCCCAAGCAAAAGGTACACTCAACATCAAAGATAAATTTGAAAATTTGATGCTACAGATATAGAATTGTGGCCAAATATTTTGATGGCGCACGCAGACCGTTTTGGCAAAGAGCTTGAAAGATTTTTTGTTATCAACACCAAATCTTCAGTGGCAAAAGCATTGATCTCGAACGATGCCTGCATTGCTAGTCGACTATCTTCTTAGGCATTCTTACAAATATCATTTGCAGCCTTAATCATATTTCATAGCTCATCATCTTCAATCTAGGATAAAGCTGAACAAAACCAGCAAGCAAGACCAAAAAAACCATGATGTGGTGGCTCCACTTATTATGCCTATGAGCTGAAATTATAAACATGAAATTGAAACAATCATCTTCAGTCAAAAATTAAGAAATAAAATAAGGTAACTACAAATTAAAATTATTCGACCTGGGAGAGAGAGAGAGAATTGGAAAAATCAATCAATTACTCATCGACTGTTAATAAATTGAGTTCTTCCTTCAAAGTTCTACTGGTGAGGCCATTAGATGACATACCACTTAAGAAGTCCATAGGAGGGGATGACTGGGATGCTTAAAACCTGTCACTAAAGCCATAAAAATACACCACCACATCACCCATTCTCTAAAGCCAATATGAAAGAGAAATATTTCCTCCAAATACGAAAAAGTTGCACCACTGGAGAATTTCCAAACCAGTGGGCTACTGAAAAATTAGATATATGGCCTGATGAGTACCAGCATAAGCGAAGGAAATTTAGTTTTTTAGTATCCCTAGTAGCCATAAACACGCCATCAAAACAGATTTCGGGAAGACAGTGCAATATCTGAACAGACAACTCCATCATTCTCTCCCAAAAATTGATTATCTTGTCTGCTACTCCTCTCCTCCTATCATCTTTGTCATTACTCCTCATTATTCGAATTTTGGTAAAATCCTTCGCTATCCATTCCATCTATAGCTAACCTCCTCTAAAATATACGTTACACTTGACTGATATGGAGATAACTCAAATTCTGACAAAGCATAAAAGACCAAAAAAAGAAACAAAATTTAACCCTATAAATCAAAATTGTGAAGGAGATATCAAAAATTGATAGACATAAAAAGAACATAACAACTAAGGCTAAATAAACCTCCGTAATAATATAGATTAAACAATCTTCATTTACATGCATAAACATATTTTAAGCTAGTTAATACCAACGCAAGAACTCACCAATATTGGAGACAACACCAGTTATATCTCAAAAGTAAAGCTAGTTAGACAAAAGCTAAACCAAAAAAGCAAAAAAAAAAATACAATTCAAAATCCAAACAACATACAGGAATAAAAACTCAAACAAAACAAAAAAGTCAATTAAAAAAAGTAAAGTGACACACCTAATACATTTAAGAGACTGAATATGTTTCTTAACACAATAAATTTAGCAGAGTTCCCAGGATTCATCAAACTTAAATCAAATTCTCGCTTGCCAAGTCCTTTTTCTGCTGGTTGTCGTTGCCTATTACATACTTCTTCGCAAACGTCTAAGGCTTCTTCCTCTTTTAGTTTAAGATAAGATAATTGTTATTGCATGGAAAACATTCAGAACCAGTAAAAATCAATTGTGGCCCTTGAATATAGGTCATTATGTATGTCAACGTATGAGTGAGCATAAAAAATTTACTCTAGTCTCTATGAAAAAATAAAACCTCACAAATTACAAAGATCACGTGTTATTAGAATACATTTTGCTAAATGATGCTTTCAAATAGAACCACTGCTAACAGCAATTTAGATGGTCAATATCGAAGTTTTTAGTAAATCTTCATAGCAAACAAAAAGACAACAAAAGTGAAACTCAACATACCCACCAGTATGCATTTGTCCACGAATAGAATTTACTCTAGAGAGTAACATCACCCTCCAAAGGATTAGGATCTAGAGTAGGCAAGAAGAAAAAATGTTCAAAAAACTAACTGATTGCATTAGAATGAATGATTGTTGCGAATAACGATCTAAATGGATGACATGCAACCAAAGATCATAGACTCAAGACTTTAAATTGAAAACATAATGCATTCAAGAAATTGTCAGAAATCAAACTCATATAAAATTGATTAACTTTACAGACTGTGATTGATGTCAATGATGAATGGTCATTGAGGTTATTGTTTATATATGAAGATTAATTAATGATCAAAGCATGTTGTATACCCATCGAAATGTACGTCCTAATACTAACTACTAACATTTAACATCATCTAATTGACCATTAAAAAAATATCTTTTACATAATTTCACCTTGGGTTTTTTTTAGGCCAATATGAACCAATTATATCTTCTTTTACAATCCCTATTTTGCAAAATAAACATGCGGACACATTGCCAAAGATTAAAACATTGAACAACTTCCAAACATCACATTACCAAGAAAAGGTTGAATAGATACCAATATGTTGTAATAAATAAGAGAATTGCTATGGACACAGAGGACCAAGAAAGAGATTTTTTTTT
>CM042194.1:4475371-4495408 GCA_023539305.1 Ilex asprella | reverse complement strand
GTTCTCGACGGTGGGGGTGGGTTTCTATTTCACCGAAGGGGTAGGGAGATGCGTACACCAGAGGGAGAGGGAGATGGGTTTTGGTTTCACTGGGGAGGTAGGTTCACCGAAAGGGGAGGAAAGTTTTATTTTTATTTTTATTTTTACATAAAATATTAAGATGAGAGTAGTTCTGGGCTTAAATTATTCAAATTTTGAGGGGACAAATTGTTGTACTTAAAACCTGAAGGAGTCAATTGTAATATGACCCAAACTTAAAGGGGGCATTTTATAACTAATGTTTTTTTGAATTGATAGAGTATTATTTTCTTGACGAGATAATTTACTCCGTTGAGTTGTTATAAGTATGTTTCGGTTTTTGGGAGTTTTCAGACATGTCTTAAATTATATTAGTCATTCAACTTTTAATGATAAAAAAAAGCAAATAATCATTTGGTAATATGAATAAAATTCAACTATCATAACGGTCCCACGACCAAGGAAGAAAATCTAGAAGATTAAATTAATAGCTTTCTGTTAGATATTTTCTTGGTACAAAAGTAGTTTTGTTTTTAGGACACATGACAATAATTATTGGACCCCACTTTGAATTTTCTAACTTCTGTTACTAACTACTCTCTATCGAAACAACAATGTCTAATTAACTTGTTAGGCAATTACCACTTAAATACATTACTAAGTAGAGATACCTCACTTAAATAACTGGAGAAAGATGATGAGAATGAGGGAAATGACAAAACATTCTTCCTCCACATTATAGGAGATGGAAGAGAATACCTCTCTTTGGTGTAAATATTCAGTGGTAATGGTGACATCACGCTACTATTGTCATGTAATATTACCATCCAATAACAAACTTATAAGTGAGGAATGAGAACTCCACTTTTTTTATGCAGGGTAGTTATTTTATTTCATGGATATGATAGTTACTAAAATAAATGGGGTCCATTTACATGATGATTTATTGTTGAATGGTAATATGACAGGATAATGATAGTTTGTATTACTGTTACATTCTATATTTTCTCATCTCTTTGGTATGACTATTGGCACCTTGCAGGCCCATGTTATAATTTTGGACCACTAGAGTCATATAATTTTGGACTTCACAAAGAGGCCAAAGTTTGCCAAATAATGCAAGAAATATTCAGAGATGGCCCAACACTAATGATATAAAGAACAATAGAGAATCACTGAGAACTCAGAATTCCATGTGGTTATCAGCCACCAAGGGTTACATTCTGTAGCTTCTGCACTAAAGAATACCAGAGAAAAAATGTTTGAAGTCCCCTAGTACCAACTGCTGTGGTTTTGTCTAAACATCCCAACAATGAGCTTCATAACTTGGCTTGGGATAACAAGTAAACTCTTTTTTTTGAACGATGAATAAATAGAGACATGATACATTCCCGAATATTGAATAGGTAAATAGATGAATAGTCTAATATGGATAGAAATCATAGAATACAACACTTTTCCCACAATAATAGCTCAATATGTGTCATATGTAGGAGGGAAATTGTTTTGTACTTTAATTTTATGTATTTATTTGAATGTTATGTAAGCTAACATTCAGGAGGTTATGTAGAGAATGAGTTTGTGGTGCCCCTCTCACAATGAAATATATACTGCTTCTTCTACATGGTGTTTTCTCAGAGAAAAAATTAGTAGAGTTCTTTGGTACAAGCTGGTGTGGTTCAGTCAACCTATCTCACGTATGAGTTTCATTCTTTGGCTTGCAATTAAACAAAAGCTTAGGGTGCGTTTGATAACGTTTTTATTTTCGTATTTTCAAAAGACAAGAAAATAAAGACAATTTTTGTTTTGTTTTGTAGTAAACACCGAAAACAAAAAACATGTTTGAGAGTCTTTAGGGTGCCAAGATAACCCACTCACTTTCACACACATACACATGCACACAAAAATTACACATACACTGAAATCACACGCACACGCACACAGAGAAATCACAAAGACACACAGGCCTAAAAATCACAGAAAGTGACGAAGAAAGAAGGATTCAAAGTGACAAAAAAGGAGGGTTTTGTCTTCATCTCAGAATCTTGGCCTGGGTTTCATGGATTCATTCTTCGTATTCGTCAGAGTTTTTGAGCAAGAGAGAGTGTGTGTGTGTGTGTCGAAAAAGAGATCGGGCATTTTGAATAGAAACATCACGTGACAATGGTGAGTTAGTGTCACTATTACATGTTATAAAAAATGTGTATATAATTAGATTATATTAAAATATGTAAATAATAAATAATGCACTAATTTAGACATACTATAATCAAAATAGTGGACTTATAGGGACGCAGATCAAAACGAACAATAAATAAGAACAAACCAGAATTTCAATCCGAGCCTTGTAAAACACAATCTCCTTAATATAGATTTGTTCCTCTCGATGCTCAAGGTGAATGAGCAACTGTCTTCTAAGATAGAACATATTTTCCTTCTTGAAGAAACAACACTTCAATTCTTAAGATCCCAGTGAACACAACTTGTGTTTATACTTGAACCAAACCAAAATAAGAATGCAACAATATGAACACAGAGAAAGAGAGAGAATAATTCTAAAATTGGAATCCAGAATGTGATGAATTAAAATGGCTAAGGGGTAGTCTATTTATAGACCCTTGGTGGCTGTTCAAATTGTGTGAAAAGGCATAGGTTGCCGCTTTTCAGATTGAAGAGACACACACATTACTTTGAACATGCTCTCTAGAATACATCTAGACCCTTTTTGGTGTCGAATTCTAAAATTACGGGAATAACTTTTAAAATCTGGTTTAGATTTTAAATTTCAGTTGAGTTTTTAATTCCAATATGTGGTTGGATCTGATTGATTTGACCTATGACCCGCACCACTCTAAATAAATTATAAGTTTTTGGCCCAAGCTCGAGCTCGGCCCGACCGGGTGGTGGTGTGTTGTCGCAGACAAAAAAAAAAACCTATACTCCCAAAAATAATGTAGTAGTGCGAGTAATGATTGTTCCCATAGAGAGTATCTAACCTAGTTTTATGCCTCGTGAACAAGGATGAATGGGAGTTTGAGTTTAACGAAAACAATTTTAAGAAAAACAACTAAAGAACAATTCAAATTAAATTATCAAAATTAATCAAGAGAACAAACCTTGGTCCAAGTCAACATCCACCATCGAAATTTTACAACTGATCATCGATGCAAATATATATCTATTCACTATCTGAACATTCACTGTTGGAATTATTTTTCTATCTCGCCTTTGTTGCAGTTAATTAGAAAACAAGCGATCTAATTAACCTTAACTACTAAGCTACCCAAGAGAAGTACTAAAGGTTTAATCTAGCAGCAGCTTTAAGAATTAGAGAGATAGATGAAACTAAACAACACAAGCACAAGCAGTTGCATTTAATTTAGTCGAATGTTCTTTCTAAGATCTAATAATCTCTGACGCAACAAATTATTAAATCTTAGTTGCTTCACAAATTAGAGGGATCAAACAATTACGGATTTGATATCTAACCCAGCAGTAGATTGCAACAAATAATAAACTAGTAGGCCTCCTAGTAATTAACGATACAATCATGAAAATAGGTATAACAGAACATTCAATACTCAAATCATAAATTGAACAATAAAAACAAATTAGGTCTCACAGTTTTATTGATTCGAGGCTTCCGTTTCCTTCGACCAAGTATTAAAGTTTAGCCACATAAGGCCATCATAAAAACTAGAAGAAAGTGTTAGAGAAGAAGGGAGTATATCAGCCTCTCTATTCTCTCCTTAAATAAATATAGAAAACATATCACACTCCCAAAACGTGTACAACTCAAATCCCTACATTATAGGTATTCCTTATCAAAACAGATTGACAGAAATCGTGCTGAAATTTGTGAGTTATTTTTTTATCAGATAACGACTAAATATTGTTTTAGGTTCTTCATGAAGTTGTAGCCCTGAATGTGTAGATAAATTTAGGCTTTTGAATCACCTGATTTGGATTTCTTAAACTCAAGTTATGATCCACTGAAGTTTATTGGTTCGGAAAGGAGTCCAACTCCAATCAGGATTCTGATCAGCTTTTCAGGCCTGACTTTGAAATAATGTTTGAAGGCCTAAACGAACTCGGATTTTTGCAAACTTAAGACGTCCTCTAAAAACTTCATGAAGAATACTTTCTCATTATGAAATTGTAACCCCATACAAACCTCAATTGAAGCTCCATAGGTCGAACTGCCTAAAAGCTAGAAATTGCACAATAATACTCCATATCTATTCCTTTGCCTTCAATGCTTCTCTTGATGCAGTCAATATCTCTCAAAACTCAAAACATGAAAGTTGTAGATATTTTTCTTGGCATTCCAAAGCATCTTGAATCATCTCAATCGGAGCTCGGATAAGAGAGTTATGCTCAAATAACAAAGCGATGTCTAAACTACCCAATTAGCTTCGTTTTGCATTTAATGTCTCTATATGTATACTAAATCAAAATATAAAAATAATGAGTACATTTAGGCTCCAAATAAGTATAAAAAGCTAAATATTAAAAGATAAAAATATAACATTTTGCATTCTCATCAGGTGGGTTGTGACGTGGTGTGCGCACGTGTGTGATAACCAAGGTAATGTAGTCGCTCACTCCCCTTACTGGTACCCCTTGGGTTCCAAACCCAAAAAGTCAATTAGGAGTATATTAACTCACCAAAGTGTTGGTTTTCTTCCGATGTGGGAGAAGTCTTATTTTACTACACTAATCTTAGTTTATTTTATCATTTCAAATATGTCACTTTGATGCGTAATTTCTCATTCAAATCTTAATGATTTTGGACAAATAAATATGTCACATTAATCTCATTACGGAGGAAAACGCGTTTAAACTTAGTTCCACTAATTACAAGGTGTGGGTCCTACTTTTATTTAAGCCTTAAATTGGTCAAATAAACTTTTTTAAAACCATTTTTCCAACATTACATTCTATATTTTCTCCTCTCTTTGGCATGACAATTGACACTCTCTAGGCCCAGGTTACAGAGATGGACCACAAGAGTCGTATATGATTTTGGAATTTACAAAGAGGCCAAAGTTTTGCCAAATAATGCAAAAAATCTTCAAAGATGACCCAACATTAATGATAGGAATAACAAGGAATACTAGGAACTCAGAAAACCATGCCTTGTTACTTTCCTAGACCTAAATTAAAAATAAAATCATATGGTTACCTGCCCCCAATGGTTATATTTTGCAGTTTCTGCACTAGAGAAGACCAGAGAAAAAATGTCTCAATTCCCTAGTACGAAATGATGTGGTTTCGTCTAAACATCCCAACAATGAGCTTCATAACTTGGCTTGGGGTGAGACCTAACTCTTTTTTTTTTTTTTCAAAGATGAATAGATAGAGCTTTGATACATTCCCAACTGTTAAAAAGATATATAGATGAACAGTCTAATATGGATAGAATACAACACTATTCCCACAATACTAGCTCAATATGTGTCCTATGTAGGGGAAAATTGTTACATACTTTTAATTTTATTAGTTAGTGCTCACGTGCATTACACATGGATTATTTCAAGTTATTATAATTTTATTTATTATTTTTATAATAAAATATTACTTTGTCAAATTATAGTTAAATGACCATACTGATTTTTTTAAGAATGTCATACTCATGTGTGTTGCATATGAACTTTTTAAAATTAGTATAATAATTTGTAATTTTTTCAGGCATCTTACAAATATCAAAACCAATATTTTATTGTAGATTGGTAAACTGATGACTCAGTTCCATAGTAGAGGTCAGACAAATACAAACAATTAATTATCACAATACAAATTAAAATAATCAAAGATAACAATTCATATGTATGACATATAAATAATGATGCATAGATCTAAAATTCTTGAAAATTTTAAATGGGTCCAGACCAATAGTTCAACCTGCAAATTAGCTGATGAAGAGTGAAATCTCCTTCTTCAAATTATGTACCACAATTATACTGGTTAAAGTCAATCAAAACTAATAAAAATGTCCATCAAACATCTCCACTAAAATGTTTGGTTGTAATTTATATTCGTGATAATTATAACACCATTTTTTTTTATTGTTATTACTCTAAACAAGTAAGTTAATAGACTTTTTAACAGTAACTAAATTCTAATTATTCTTATGGATGCTAATACACATGGTGTGTTTGTGTTTGATTTCTTTGTGGAAGTTCAATTTGTTGGTATCATAAAATATGGGTTGAATTTGCAATATATATATATATATATATATATATATATATCAGTGGAACAACAAAATCACAAAAAGTAGAGATGCACCAAACATTGAGATGCAAAGACAATTGAATGCATGGAGTAACGCATGTTGAGAGCAGTAGAGAAAGACAAAGAGAAAAATGGGAACATCGAGGGTTTCTGAAAAAGGTAAAAAAGAGAGAGAAAGAGGTTTATTTGAAATGGGAAAAGATGCTGATGAAACGATAGTGGAGAGAGAAGATTGATAGGCGTAAGTTTTTTTTTTTTTTTTGGGAACATGAGGAGGCTTAGGTTTATTTTGGCTTTAATGTTGAGGGATAAAAATGAGATAGTTGTAATTTTAGAGGATAAAAGTGAAAAAAAATATTTTTTAAATATGCTCACTTTTTAAAGTAGTATATAAATATTTATTTGAATGTTATGTAAGCTAACATTTACGAGGTTATGTAGAGAATGAGATAGTGGTGCCCCTCACACATTGGAATGGAATATATACTGCCTCTTCTACATGGGGTTTTCTGAGTAAAAATTAGTAGAGTTCCTTGGCAGTAGCTGGTGTGGTTCAGTCCCACGTATGAGCTTCATTCTTTGGCTTGCAATTAAAGAAAACATTAGTACCAGAGATAGATTAGTGGCATATGCACCTCATTTGGAGGCTGATTTTGTCTTTTGTACCTCTACAATGGAGTCTCACAATCACTTATTCTTTGATTGTGAATATTCTACAGAGGTTTGGTCTGGTGTAATGTCTAAGTGGGGGGCAAATTGGCAGCCTACGCCATGGCAGAGTTTCATTTCACAAGCTTCTCAGTGGAAGAGAAAGTTCAAAAGTATTCTCACGTGCACGTGAAAATCTTATTTTTAATTATTAGGGTGACAACGAGATTCGAACACAAGACTTACTGTTCTGTTATTATATCATGTTATTGTTATGTTATTATATCATGTTATAGAAAGTGTAGCTTAAATACATATACTACAACAGTATATACCTATTCTAGCCAAGCTCAGCTGATCCACACGACGTTCACATTCGCTTTGTTTACAAAAAGAGCTCAAAACACTACTAAAAAGAGCAAACTCGAGCTGCTCGAATGATTTTTACAGCTATAATATACTTGATTCGAAGTGATTATGGGTGACTAAACAACCCGAGATACCATACAATGATACAATAGATGGTATATATGAAGCTGATGCCACAAACTTAAAAGAAAGAGGGTAAAGCTGCCCAGAAAATTATTCCTGCAGCTGCCGTTACACAAACAACAGCAAGTTGACGGCAATATCTAGCTATCTTCGGATACCCCGCACGCAGAGAGACTGTTAGTACCGCCCCGGTAAAGGCTAAATTGATAGCTAGAAGAAATGCATGAAAAGAAGAAGGGTTGTCCTTAAAAATGATGGTTGGGATTGGGTTACCATCTATTTTCTGATAGGGTAGTTGTAATAATCCAAAGGCAGTTACGAATGTTACTCCAAATATCAGTTCCTCAATTGAAGCTTTGGTGATGGACGTTTTGTGCAGCTCTGAGACGAGATGACTCATGGGTAAGATGAGGATTTATGGGGGCTCGATATAGGGGGAATGGTGTACGGTGGTGGTGGTGGAGGTTGTAGTGTGGCAATGGCAGTGCATATATATATATATATATGTGTGTGTGTGTGTGTGTGTGTATAGCCATGGCCAAGCGCGTCTTTGACTAGTATCTCTGCCTTAATAATGTTACCATCACTGTTATTGAGACATAATTAAAGGACATAATTTGGGGATATAATGAGTTGTTACCAATAAAATGATAATAAAATATATTTAATGATGGGTTCCATTGTAACATTAAATAAATTTATTATCCTTTCATTAGTGACAACTCATTATCTCCCTAAATTATATCTATAAATTATGTCCCTAAATGTTTGGAATATGTCGCTTTCGAAATTAAACTTCAGTGAAATTTCAGTGGCAGTGGTTTATCTATCTTGGACAATTATATTTTGGATTGAATAATGACATTGAGATTAAAAAATTAGTCTGATTTGTTGATCAAATAATGTGACAGTGTCATTGAATGGTTCAATATTATTACTGTTATTGTAACTATTGAATTCTTTTACTTGACACATTATTATGCCAATAAATTAAATTAAATTAAATTTTTAGGTTCTGATAATATTACTCAATTGAATCAAGTGAACTTACACCCACCGCCGATTATTTTCTAGGAGTTTCTATCACAAAGGTTTTCAATTTTTCTTTCTAAATTTCTCTTCCGTCGCAGCCGCAGTGTGGAGGGTGAGACTGACTATTTGAATTTGACCCAAAATCGACACAAAATTAATAGTTTAAAGCTTAATCTAATGAATTTGAGTCATAAATGACTCATCGAATCTGGTTTAATCTATAAGTGAGTTGACATAAAATTGAACAAACACGACACAAACCTGATCATTATTTATGTACGACATGAACTCAATTTTTCCTGGTTAGGTTATATTAGGTCTTTACTCCATATTCCAGTTGAATTCACCAACTATCATATATATGATTTTAAAAGTGATGATGATATATGGCATCGTGGTCAAGGTGTAATCACGTGCAAGACTTGACCATTCGAAGTTTTTGTTTTTTTCCACGCGTTTAGGCGTCAACCACGCAAATCGCCACTAAATTCAAACCCCATCTTTACGATAACGCGTCCCTGGTGTTTGAATGTTTGATCAAGAACTTGAACATATGTTGCTCTACTATAAATGCTCCCACCTTGGATTACTGAGCTATACCTGAAAGAGGGTCTTGACCCTCAAGTAGGGCTGAAAGAGACTTCCTTTTTAGGGCCACTATTTGTGTCATGTTGTAAATAAACCTATTTTATTATATCGGTAAAACTAGAGTATCGAGAGTCCAATGGAAGACCTTGATCGTGGTCTAGTGATAATCAAAATTAGTGTTTCTCATTACGAAATTCGAATTCAGGACTTAGGGCCGTGCAACCTCATTGGGGTGAGAGAGAGTGCCACTTAGCTACCGCCCCCGGTGGCCGCATGCTGAGGTTGGCAGGAGCAAATAACAGCATATATAAAAGTGTTGGAGGGAGCTCAAAAGTCTCAAATAACTACTACTGCTAGTGCTAGGGGGTCTGGTATATCTATTCTTTTCTAAAGGTTAGTAATTCTTCTTGTTTTTTTTTTTTTGAAATCTGTTACATGATTTGGTTATTCAATTGTTAAATCATGGATGTCACACACATTTTTAGTTATGTTTTGTTTGTCAAGTCATTAAATTTTATCACCTACTAATTTTTTAGGTCAAGTTAATTATTCTACTCATCTTTTTCTTTTTAACTCATATCTTCAAAGTAGACATACTTAAGATTAAGAAATTCTTTGTAAATAAAATAATAACTCTTATTTTTAAGTTGTTGGCTTCGATTGAATTTAATTAAAATATAAAATTAAAAACGACATAACATAGGTTATGAGAGCAAAACAACTAATATAAGGTTATTTTCTTGTATTATATGTTGTGTTACATATGAAACAAATGTAATGATTTGCTCAATTGATTAAGTATACCAATGAGCTACAAAAGTGTGCAGTACACTGTATATTAATCTACAGATTAAGCAAATAAAAAAGTGCTTGATAAGTAATAACTAATCTACCGCCAAATATCACCAATTACTCTCAGTTTTTTTGTCTGAAATAGCATTTGTTTATGAAAGAACCAAAACTTGTTTTTCAACTCCATAGTGCTATGACATACATGCTTGGTGTGCAACGATGGTAAACGATTCGAGTTATTCGAGTTTAGTTCGTTTTGAGTTCGACTTGAGCTTTCGAGCTTGTTCGTTTAAAAAATAAGCCAAGTTCGAACAATTTTTTTGGTTCGTCTTGGCTCAAACTCGCAAAATTTGGTTAATCTATATGTAAAATAGTCAAGCTGCTCGAGCTCGATTCGACTTGAACTCGTTCGTTTAGAAAATAATCCGATCTTTAATTAAGTTTTTTAGGATTGTTTTGAAAAATGAGTTCATCCAACTCGAGCTCAAACTCATTCGTTTGGCTTGTTTACCACTCCTATCTGTGTTGTGGGTGGGGGCTGTGTGTGAGAGAGAGAGAGAGTCAGTCATGCTATGCTGTGAGGCCAAGGACTTTTGCAGGTTTGAGTTAAAGTATAAGCAGAGGGATGTCAGGTTTAAAGGAGGTCCAAGAAATTGGGCTAATTGTACTTGAGTTTAATAATATTGGGCCCCGCAAATTTGGGGCCTTAAGTACACTTTTTTGTAGGCCAGGTCCTGCATGTTGGTATATTCAACTCTTTGTGGTTCTACCAATCGGGATTAGACAAGTTCGTCACACTTGATTCTTTAAAGATTTTACCAAGTAAAAAGTTAGGGAGTGAATCATTGTCAAATGTAATGATTTATTTCTTGTGCCCTCTCTTTGAAGTGTGATCATACCAACACTAATGTATTGGATCTTAACAGAAGTCTATTTTTTACAATAATCCAAATGACTCGAGCTAAAAAACACAGAGCTTAAGCTTACGGGGATTCAAAGAGTGGAAATTAATATTAGTTAATATACTAAATAAGGATTGTAGAAAATCAGTATATTTTTAAAACATTAGATGACAATAGTTTTGTGTTTCAAGATTGGAAGAATTCGATAATTTGAGAGTATATAATACTTATGTAACATCTTTTTTAATAGTTTAAACTCTTAAATAAATTAGTTTAATTTGGAATTAGAACAACCGATCCTGCGTTCAAATCTATTCGTCAATCATACAGTTATAAAACTTGCCCATGCTTCATCCAAAATTTGCCTTATTGAAGTATAAATTATCAAGATTACACCTTCTTTAATATTTTAAATTTTTATACGGGTTAGTGGTCTTAAAAAAACAACACAAAGTACATTAATTTTAACAAAATATATAATATAAAACATAATAGACTTCAATAAATCCATCCGACAGTCTTAAGTAGTCTCATTCAACGGCCACCAACATCCCTCTCAATCATTTATATTGCACTGTCCTTTCAAATACGAATTATCTCCTAGTCTAACATAAAGTACACCAATTTAGTATTTCAAATACATTGGGCTCATTTGGTTGTCATATTAGAGATGAACAGATTAAATAAAATAATACAGGCTAATACAAAACAGATGGATAAAATACATGATTAAATGAGATATTAGAATAATATGTAATTTTATATAGTGTTTGATATACACAATATAAGCGTTAGATAATAGTTATTTAATTCAATCCGTTGTTCGGTGGTCCAAGTAGAAAATCAGACTAGCCAGCCCATATTTTTCCCTACCTTGTCCAATTGAAGATAATTAAGAGATTAAGCCCAATCTCAGGTTTGGGCATTCAGCCCAAATTTCAAAAGAAATTATTGCTTAATGACTTGATGTCATAGTCCTTTTAGAAAGTAAAAAACAATTTATTGGTCCACAATGATCAAGAAAACAATGTCTAGTGTTTAGTCCTAACTACTAACCTACGATTTATACACACGAAACATAGACACGAACACAAAAACAATTATTTACATGAGATTCAGATATGATACGACACAAATGAATATATTGACACAACAATTTTTGAAAATAGAACACATACATGACTATAATACATTGCATAGAAGTGTATTTGATAAATCAAATCGTATTGTTTATAACTTTATTTTATGTAATACAAATCATATTCCTACAATTCTAACATAATTTTTTAGATTAATGGATCATAAATCCACAATCATACCAAACAATGCATAATTATAATAATTTCTCTCATCCTCCCAAGCCTTTTGTCTTTAATGAAACATCTATATGTTTTTTGCTTCTTTTTTATTTTTTATTTTTTATTTTTTTAAGGTAAAGGTTTGTTATAGTTATGCCTAAAAGTTATAATTATATTTCATGCTATAAAAATACTTTTGTTTCATCGTTAATATTATAACCAACTTGCATGAGAATTAGTTGGAGTTTTCAATCCCATCCTACATTTTCATTATGTTTCTTGGGTTAGATTATGTGGTTTTAGTCTTTTTGTCGGTAACAAAGTGACATCAAAATGTTATTAGAACAATTTTTTTACATTGAAGTGTTATTAGAGCGATTTTTTTATCAAAGTAATATATTGGAGTACTTTTAACAAATGAGAGCAGTGATGAAATAATAACTATCCGAATAGACAAAAATAACATTTTATTATTATTATTTTTTGAACAAACACACAAATAACACACACTATCCACACATCAAACAGCTCAATACACACTTGGCAACGAGGGACCCACAAACCCAACCCATCCAGGCAATTTGCTGACTGGAGGGAGAGAGAGCAAGCCACTTATACTCTAGCCCTTGATGCTGAGCAACCGATGTGGGACAACACATATTTTTTATTTTTTTGGACAAACACACAAATAACACACACACACACAGAGTCCACACATCAAACAACTCAAAGCACACTTCACAGATAGGGACCCACAAACCCAACCCATCCAGGCAATTGCTGACTGGAGGGAGAGAGAGCAAGCCATTTATACTCACGCCCTTGGCGTTGAGCAACTGATGTGGGACAACATAGGCATATTTTTTGTTTTATTGGACAAACACACAAATAACACACACACACAGACACAGAGTCTACACATCAAACAACTCAAAGCACACTTGACAGAGAGAGACCTACAAACCCAACCCATCGAGACAATTGCTAACTAGAAAACACAAATAACATTTTATTGAGGAGAACAAAAGGGTAATGAAAGTGGTAAACTCCGTGTTTATCCTCGAATATCCAAGAATTAATCTTTATAGAGAGGAGCTCGATGGAGTCGTGTTTATCCTCGAATACAAAGTTTTTTCAAGAAAGACTGCTCAATATGGCATGGCATGTGGTCTTTTTTCCAACAACTAGGTTGAAATAAGGTGGTCTATTTATGGGACCACCAACTCCGCTCCTGTGGACTTTTGAGGCGGAATTCTATGAAAACAACTGTGCAGGCTTCCAGCTGCAGGGTTCTAGAAGAGGGAAACTATGGTGGTGGAGAAGATACCGTATCAAAACTAGAATATTCTAACTTCAAGTCATAATTTTTTGGGTTGTAAATTACAACTCCAAAAAATATGATCGATTATGATAATTATAACTTTTAAAAATTACATTATTACCTTTAAAAGAGCAGAGTTATCTCAAATAAGTATAACCTTACATTTAAAAATAGTATTTTTTGGTATGATAAGGAAATTTTTTAGATACGGTAGTGCTATTCCTTATAAAAAGTAAGAATTACAACATATTTCGAGGTATTATATACAAAAACTTTGTATTGTTTTGTTGTTTAGGTTAAATCCGTGGCCAAATAGAAAATTGCTTGCCCTTATCTTTAGGGTTATCAGGTTGAAAACTTCTATTATGATTTTTGGTTGGCTAGGGGTCAGTGGGTACTACAACAATAGTGACACTATAAAAGTTTGTGTTTCTTTTTCTTCAACGGTCAGGGGTGTTCCGGCCAGTTTATACGCATCTTGTTGGATCAAAGAAATAAAATGATCAAGAGAAATTGTGCTCTTCATTGAATACACTCTTATAAATAACTAAAATTGTGACAAAAAAAACTTACAAAATGACTCAAACACTTGTACAATTTATAGGACTATCCTACCAAGTATCTAGATAAGCACACAAACCTAGACAATAAATAGGTTCATGAACAAGTCTTAGACTCCATACATGAATAACCCTTGAGTGATATCCATGTACCACTTACATACATGAACTATGTGTGAAATAGATATTGCCTAGCTACCAAAGTAAAACCCTTCAAATGCCAATAGATAGGTACGTTGTATTGCTTAGAATTACTACACATCTTGATTAATCCACTTCTCGATTTGGTCGAAGGCAAGCTATCGACGCCGAGATAGGGTATTCATGAGAGATAAATCCCTAATTACTTGGCCCCAATGAATTGTCAAGGTTCAAACTCAAGACATCTGAATTTACAGCTCCTCCTTGTTACCATTTGAACTACCATTTAGAGTTAGTTTTTGTTTCCTCAAATCCCCGGTGGATGTTCACTAGAAACTCGTTGCAAATTGCTATCTGTGACAAATAAGAATAGTCACAAGTAATTTTACAATTTTACTTTCGCCAGTACACAAGCACCCCCACCCTTTAGTGGCGGATCATATCTGTCACAAAAGACCAAATTCTGTCACTGAATGCTATCGTCACTGAAAGTATACATATAGTTCTCTTCACTATCGATCAGAAAGCCCCATCAACCACCATCATCGGCGACCTCTCAATTCCGACCTCGAAAACTTAATTTGTGCACCTCAAATTCATTGGGTTGCTACTCCAGAAGCCTCTTGACTAGCCATTGTCACACCCTACGGATTTGGATAGCAATGAACCCATCACTACTAATATTTTTATCAGAAAGTCGTCTCAGAATCCATATTTGTGAAGAAAATTATTTTTTTTAGTTAAATTAACCTTCTCCAAATGATTTTTGCCCACTGGCCAACTCAAACATGAATGTTTAAGAGGAACAATTATTAGATGTATCAATTACGACAAAAAAGTGAGGATTGATTCTAAAATAGAAGGACCCATCCAAACAACCCCATTTGGTGTAACCTCAAAGATTAAGCTAGAATACCACTCCTTACATCGAAATAGCTTCCGTACAATACCGAAAAACAATTATATTTTGTACCATAGTCTTGCCTAGATTCATATCGTTATTTCACCTATATATTTATATATACATAGTAGTTGAGATTCCACGGTAATCAATTATTTCTGCCATGTATAGACAACAACGGCACAATAGAATATCTGAAAAGTAATCCCTATTTATATAAGTCATAGCCACTCTTTTTTGATATTAAGACAGTCTCTTCTTATGAGATAGTATTAAGAGAAATAGATGATAAACAACCCAATGTGTCAAATGTCATGACTTTCTAGTTGTCAAAATCAGAGGATATTGCAAAGATAAGAGAGGAAAAAACAATCTCTTCTAGAAATGATATCAAGAGAGGAAAAAAAGAAGAAACTGATCTCTCTCTCTCTCCTACATACATATAAAAATGAGAATTCTCAATGAGACCTTTTGTTATTTTTAATTAAAATATATTCATTTTGCTTGTTACTATAGAAGAATAATTTATGTAATTTTTCTTGGCCTAACCTATCCTAAGCAAGATTATATCAATTTTAATTCTGAAATATTTTTTTTGTGTGTGGAAATAACTGTTGTTGTAGGTTAGGCTAATGCTATATAATCAATGGATGCACTTAAAAAATAAATTTATCCATTCTATAAAATTTAGTACCTCTATTAGAAAACATGTCTTAATATATATATAGACACACACAGAGAGAGAGAGAGAGAGAGAGAGAATGCTAATGGTTAGTTTTATTGATCTAGGATATATTATCCACCTTAATGTATGTAATTAGTTTTGTTTGTGGTATTCCAAATGTAGTAAAATCACCTATTGATATTTCTGATATTATGTAATTTAAAGTAAAATAAAACAGTAACAATGAATTGAAAACAGTTACACAAAAATAACCTTTCACGAAAGAGTTACACAGTTTACAGCAGTGTGATGAAACAGTAATAGCAAAGAGTTACACGTATCTGTTTCTTAAACTAAAAAAATACTAACTCGGTTGCAGAACAGAAACTGTTATTGAACTTTAGGTAGATCAAGGCTAGTGTTTGACACTATGTCCTTAAGACAGATTTGGTGACTTTTCGGATAGTCACCACTCTAAAAGACACAACCCAGAAGATGAAATGCTACAACAACCAGTAGACGCATTTGGATAACTATTCTTCATGAACAGCCACAATCCAAAATTTTGGATTGGAAAGAACCGAAAATTAATTAATTAATTTTGGATTTAAGAAATTCAAGCCCATTTAGTTAATTCATTTAATGAAATGAATTTTCTCCAAAAAGATAGAGCTTGGTCTAAACAACAACAACCACACTTGAGCCCGGTCGGGCGGCGCGTGTGTGTGTGGTTGAACAGAAGACATGTAGGCGCTCGCTCTGCTCATAAAACTGTGGAACCCCTTGGGGCCCAATCCTATACAGTAAACTTGACTTATATATGCCCATGTTGAATATCTTCCTCAACTAATGTGAAATTGGTGTCAAATCCCACATTTCACATTCTTTATTTCCACATTTCAAGAGGATCACTTTGGAGCCAATTTTCTTATTCATTTTTTACTCGATTTGAGCAAGTGAATATACTACATTATTCTCCTCACGGAATAGAATATGAACCCACGAAATTTTATTCAAAATAATAATCGGGTCCCATTTTAATTTAGGCTCAAAGTCGACTAAAATTCAGTTTTTATACTTAAAAAACTGTTTTGGTCCAACAATTAGTACTTGTGAATAAAGGATATGCCAGATGGGTATGCCATCAAAATCCTAATTGCTAAGCAACAAAGCTCTTTCTCATGGATGGTTTACATTGAGCTCTTTGCTGTTTCTTTCGTGAACCGTGATGGATATGGAGTTAGACACTTAGAAATTACAATTATTACACCCTTTATGTCTCTTGTCTAGATAGTACAAACGCTAACCTTCTACTTTTTTCGACATAAGGCAATAAGAAAATACGCTCTAAATAGACTTATTCTTCCCTGAGAATTCAGATTATTAAGAAAGTCATATACTTTTTTGTTCTAAATTCACCTTTTTTTTTCACTTAAAAACTTTTGCCCCTCTCGAAAGAATTTATTTATCTTTGGAAAACAAAATGATAATTGTTTAAAATAATCAATCTGATATTTTATCAAAGAGAAGCCAAATTGAGTTTTAATTGCTCGTGGAGTCAACATTGATGACAGTAATTGGAACATTCTCATGACGCATGGCTGATTCACTTTGCATGGAAGCATGGACACCTATGATGACATGAGATTATCTTCTATTTTTAACGATTTCATATTGGCTTCTGTTATGTTCAAAGAAAGAGACAGAAAGGGACACGAATGATCCGTATGTGTAGAAGTTTTGTTTAAGTAGTTGATGGGAGTCGGACTTAATATAAATGTCTCGAAGTCATACTCACCTATAGTGAGTTTATTTATAATATATATTGCTATCCTTTCTTTTATTTATTTTTTGCGGTGAGATCATACCGATCGATGTTGAAAGAAAAAAGAAAGTCGATTATGAATTAACTAATTATAAGTTTTACTGTAAGTGTTAGGTTTTAAAAAATGTATTTTGGGTTATATATCATTGGATTCCCTATCTCAATATATATGGTAAATAAGGTCTCACCGGTTTTAAAAAAACTGTAAATCTTTGTCAATCCCTTTTCATGCACATCAAGATTTTAAACTCATCATCTAAACTTTTGACATTATCGAAATGGTCAATTGTATTTTTTAACTTCTCTACATACAAAAAAACTTACATCTTAGGTGAAGTTTATGTTCTCTTTTGGGTCACAGTCAGTTTGTAATGGTGGGGACTTGGTAGAATTCTTACCAAAGTGTAATGGTTTAGGCTTTTAGATCAAGTTTATGTTTCAACATTTGTGCAGAGACTAATATCTTTTTGTTGTTCAATGGTTAGGGCCTAAGGATATTTGAGTCAGTTTACGCGTACCTCAATTAATCTCCTTCTAATTTGATCAAAGGCTGGTCATCGATCAATATCATTAAAGTTAACACTTCTCCTTCAAAATAGTACCTAGTACTTACCAAATTAACAATGAGAGCAGTAAAGTAAACAGAAGAGTCCGGAAAGAGGAAAATAGTAAAAAAACGAGGTGGAAGAATAGTCTTGTGGTAAAGGTTCACTCCTGCTCACAAATGGTCTAGAATTCTAGCCTCATCCTTCCCTCTCTTCCCCCCCCCCCCTAAAAAAAAAAAAAAATAGAAAAAGCTATAATGAGCATTTAGTCACGATAAGATAACAAGTTGCAGAGTAGGGACAGAGTTTGTAGAAAAAAAGGGGAGGGTGGGTTAGGGCACAGAATCATTAGTATCACTCTACGTTCACACATACAGAGACATACAACCAACGGTATAAGCTGCCCATGTAGAATGTGAAAAGGACTATAAGATGCACATGTAGAATGTGAAAGGACTAAACAATGGGTAATCATCTCCAGATGGAGAGAATAGGCTCAGAAATGTCTGTCCAGCTTTCAATAGTCCCATATTGGTGGCTTACGTTAGAAGCTTCCATAGTATCTCCCAACTGAAGATGAAGGGGTAATGTCGACTAATTTTCAATTAAATATAAATAATTAACATATCAAATTAATTTCAAATACGGATAATCCTATTTTAACACGTCAATGCTAAATAACTTGAATTACATAATTTTTTTACTGGAATGAATGAATTTCTAGTTGATGAATGGCTTATAAGCGATGGGTTTTGTTCGGAGAGAAAGGGAGTTATATAATTGTGTACCCCATATGATGAGATAAGCAAACATGTTAGGTTACCATCAAAATATTTAATACCATTATTTAAACAAGTCCTTTAAATCACCAATACTCATAACAAGTTCTTTAGTCGAGGTGAAAATGAATTGGTCTGAACAGCATGACTGTTAAAGAAAAAAAAATAATATGTTATAATTTGATTAGCCAATACTCATAACCAACTTTAACATTATAAATTTCTACTCTGGTCTCTTTTTTTCATTTGCAACACCGCCCATCTATCACTCCATTTTGCGATATATCCTAACACACCCACAGTCCTCAAGGATGTCCCTACCTCGATCATTTTCATCACCCGTGGTACGTTCTCATCCAATGAACGCCATAGCCACCAATCCACCCTTGCCTGAACAGCCAGAAAACTCAGTTGATCACTTCTCGATACCCATGAATACACCATCTGATCACCCCAGAGACGCCTCGCCACCGGCCGTGCAAGATTCATGGACGGCCGGAGACGAAACAAGAAACACTAGGACAACTCCAGCATATCGGAGGTCGGCCTCATCGTTATCAGAAGGACTGCCCATATATACTGACAACACGAACCAGTCTCAGAATTTGAATCCCGTTGTTCGACTCCTCCGGGATCAAGAATTGGGTAAAACAGTGCTCGGTTTTGTCGTGCCACTGACAACAGGTTTCCTTTCGGTCTATGCCAAGGATTCCGATTCATCGGTGGTGTCGCCTTTAACAGTTCTGCCACTATGCATAGGGCTCACGGCATTGTGGAATGGTCTCCTGCTTCGCACTACCTTCCATAGATTTTCAATCGCACTCGAACAACTCGGAGCTGGGTGTATTCTGTTTGCGTTTTTTGGGGTGGTCGGATCATTTCTTCCTCCACAGGTTTCTTGGGCTTCCTGGGTATGTTTTGTTCTTTCGTTTTCACCATTTATCTTGGGGTACCTTCCTGTTAGATGGGGCTCCTCTGATGAACTGAGAGGCAAATAATGGTGCTTTTGGTTGCTGAGAATGTGAAGGAAAGGTAAAGAAAATTTGGAAACATTCAACACGTGGTTGATACTTGATAGATTCCAAATTGTACTATCACTTCCTCTTCCTCTTTAGGATTCAAGAGGAACAGAAATGTATTGTAGTGTGAATATTATTCATTTAAACCCACCACTATATGACAGACATTTGTATTCTGATGCACTGTAAATTACATTAATACATTCCCCAATATTATTATGCTGTACATGATGGGTTTACTTCAACCAATGTTCTATTCTATCACTATGTATAAA
>CM042194.1:4459284-4475271 GCA_023539305.1 Ilex asprella | reverse complement strand
CAGTTGAAGAAGACTAAACAATTTGAACCCTACGTTAAATTCAAAAAATTAACAAATATGTAAAGTTTACATATTTGTTTCCTAAAAAACTGTCAATCTATCCATAAATCTATCTCTAACCTGCACATTCAAATTTCAAAAATTAAATAAAATAACAAATATATAATCTTAAAATATTTCTTTCCTAAAATATGTGTCAATCATGACTGCATAATTTAAGGAGGGGTGATTAAGTAAAAAGCATTTCACTACATTTGAATTTTGTACCTAAACACAAAAAGTTTAATAAAAAATGTACTTAAAAGAGTAAACCTTTTACCCATACACTTTTGGATAAATAAGTACTAGAATATGTACCCACACCTAAAAAACCCATTAAACTAGGCCTAAATTCCCTAGCCTAAATAATACAAGCCCAATACAATTAAACAGTCTTGATAAAATTAAATTAAAATGGACTAATATTCCATAGGCCCAAATTAAATAAACTTTTAAAAGGTAAAGTGGGTTGGACTTAAATTCCATACACTAAAGCCCACAAATTTATGGGTAGCCATTACCTAAAGTCCACATAAGGGTATTCAGGTAAAATACCTTTATATGGATAACTACTCCTACCACTATAAATAGAGGTCTTGGGGTAGGCCAGAAAATAGGAAAAGGAGAAGAAGGCAAGGAGAAAGGAAGATCAGCGAAGCTCTGCTCGAAGTTCACTAAAGCCTTAAAGCCTTGCAAGTTTATCTCCATAAAGAAGAACACACCGCCAAGGTCCTTCTTCATAAACAAATCCAAGTCATCTTCAAGTCATTCCAAACGAAGAACGGTGAGAAGATTCATCCAAAGCATCCTTAAATTGAAGAGTGGGAGATACATTGATCCAGCTCTCGTATTCATCAAAGCCACCACTAATTGAAGAGTGAGAAATACGCCAATCAGGCCCTCATCTTCACCAAATTCATCATCTTCACCAAATTCAACATCTTCATCAAATTCACCGAGAATCAGAGGAAAGTGCACGTGAAAAGCACGCCGAAGAAAGTTAACACTACATTCTTTTACTTAAAGTCAATCAAATTGACTATTGTAACTTGACCTTGTTTTGTGTTAATTCATTCACGAAATTTGTCGTTACACCTACCAAACACAAATAAAAGAAAATATATCATTCCTATTTTTCTTTCTCGAATGATAGAAAACGTATCCCTCATATTTTCCATCCTTCTTATTTTTTATCATTTTTACTTTTTATCATTCTTACCAAATAAAACATTAAAGTTCAATAATAAGAACGATGGTCATTAAACTAATCGCTAACTTTTTTTCATGCACTTCTGCCAACCTATAAATCACACCATTTCCTTACGTTTCTTTCCTATCCAGTAGATATAATATTGAAAACAAGCAAACATTCTTAAATGTTTCTAAAAGTGATCATCATCTGAACTACTCAAACCATTACATAATAATTTCTTCTTCTTTTTTGAACTAACAAGGTGTAGGGTCTCATTAGATTGGCTAATTTTGGTGTGGAATTGTTGTCAACCCATTTGTCCCCTGGGACCCACGACCAATATGATGAGAGAAGGCATCAAGAATAAAAAAATTGCATTCGAATCAAAAAAGTTTTGCCAAATCTTAGAGGCAGCTACTTGCAACCGCATATGTTTCATGCCATTTGTTATTGGAGTTGTGCCGTGTTTGGGCTCATATTCATATATATATATATATATATATAAGTGTGTAAACATATTCTACCACCACCTTGGTTTATGAATTCTTAGTTTAGGTGATACCCACTAAACACTTTCTCTATGGTGCAACTTTAAACTTGGATAAGGATTAGCAACTAATAAAGAACAAGACTTCACGCAATCTATCGGAAACATAGAATCAAAGACATAAAAATGAAGATTCTCGTATTTAGTAAGTTTTGAAAAAGTAAATCTAACATACAATTTTTATCATTATTTTAACAAGATTGATTCTTATATTAGAATTAGAAACAATGAAGTTTGAGACAAATTAGTTATAAAGATCATAATGATTCGTAAGCTTGTACCTTTGAGATGTCACTTGAGAATTGAGAAAGTTATAAAAAATTCAGAGTGTGTTTGATTTGCATCTTAAAAAATAGTATTCGAAAATAATTTTTTAGAAGAGTTTAAAAAAGTGTTTTTGATATTTTTTGTATTACAAAATCTGTTTAGTTATATGATTTTGAAAATAGTTTTAAAGAACAGAAAATAATAAAACCTGTTTAGATAATAATCCACAAAATTAATTTTTAAGGTCCCGTTTGGTAACGTTTTTTTTTGTTTTTATTTTTATTTTTAGAGTAAACAAGAAAAAAAAATTCATTTGATAACTGATTTTTTTTCTATCACCGTTTTGTAAACGATGGGCGATTTTCAAAAACCAAAAAAAGATATTTTTATTTTTTGTTTTTAAAAAATAAAAAACGAAAACATTATCAAACGAGACTTAACTTATCACTTTTGACCCAAATTTTTTTTTTATCACCACAAATCATTTCCCTCCAATCAAGCATCATGTCTTCTGGAGCCTTTTCTCCCCCTCTCCCCTCTTCCTTCTCCTATCTCCATTATGTTCTCACATTGCAGCTCTCTCTCTCCTCTCCATTAGCAGCTTTCTCTCTCTCTCCATTATTTTCTCACACAGCACAAATATACACACACAACAAACACATACCCACACATACAACAAACACACACACATAGAGGCGAAGCCACCTTATGCCTAGCGGGGGCACATGCCCACTCTCAATTTTTTTTTAAAAATTACTTATATATATTTTAAGTATTTTTTAATATATTAAATTGTGCTCACCCTATTTTTTAATCAAGACTAGAAAAGACATGATATATCCATGAGTTTACTTATAATTGACATTTATTTTAATAATTATCACTGACATGATAGAGAATATTTTTTATTGTGGAATCAAATGAATGATAAATAGTCAAGTAATAATATGATTGTGAATATAAATAATAATGAAGTTAATGCAAGACTTTCAATGTATAAAAATTCATCGAAATCAATTCTAAATAATTTTAATTAGCCTTTGTTTGGTAAAAAGATATACTAGCCCTTTTTTGTCATTTGTATCTACTATACTTAGCAATTTTAGTCTTTTAAGTTTAATGAGCTTTTAAGAATTAAAGAGGATATATATAATAAAATATAATACAATTCAAATTTCAAAAGATAAAAAAATGACTTTTACTTTTCGAGGTTGAGGTCTCTTTAAATTTTATTTTAAAGTTAATCCGATGGCTAATATTAACACATCAAATTTAATAGAAAAAATAGGCTCATAAAAGTGTATTTTGGGTAACTTTTTAAAAATATTTCTAGAATTTATTACTTTTAATAAATACTTAAAACGGGTATTATTTGGAACTATCCCACCACCGTCACCCCACCATCACCATTACTATCACTGCCGCCACCACACCACCACCTTACCTTCAACAATCACAGCCACTGATACCACGCCACCACCACTACCACACCCGTTACCCCACTACCACCATTTTTATCGCCCCACCACTACCATCACCACTGTCGCCACTTTACCACCACCACAACCACCCTCCCGCTCACCATCGATGTCACCCCACCACCACCTATTCTACAACAACCATCACCATCATCGTTGTCGCCGCCACCACCACCGCCACTATCGTCCACCATCACTATCACTGTTTGTCCCAACAACAACCGGTGCTTAAATTCATTTCTCTCTCTTCTATTTTTGTAATTTGATTTTGGGTGTAAATATAAATATGTTTATTGTTGACCATTTTTTTTATTACTCTGTGCATTCAGGCATGAGAAATAACTAGTAATTAAATATAACTGCATTATTCTATTTTTAACAATTACAAGAAAAAAATTAAGTTTGTTAAAATATACAATGTCCACCATGAAACAATTTTCTAGCTCTGCCCCAGCACAACACACACAGCCATCGCACACACATACATCGCACAATACACACACATACACATACAGATCTGTTGCACAGAGAGAGAGAGGAGATGACACTGAAATCGACGTTGGAGCCGACATCGGGGCAAACTTAGATCTGAACCTAGATGTGCGTGTGTGTGTTTCCTTTTGTCTGGTTTTTGCTGAAGTGTGGAGAGAGAAAGACAAGAGAGAGAAAGCCAAAAAAAAAACAAAAACAAAGAAAGGCAATATATATATATATATATATATATATATATTTGTAGTTGGATATGCTTTGCTGCTAAGTGAGTTTAAATGAGAGACCTCATTAATGAAGAATTAGGTTGTTCTCTGTATTCTCGTGTTTCCCTTCTTTTGTCTGCAAAACACAGAAAACAAGCCTAGCTTGTTTTCATTTTTTGTTTTTTACATTCATCTTTTCCCAAAATTGGAGAACAAAATCCCAAACCAAACAAGTTTCTCTTTTTTTTAGAAATTTGAGATCAAAAAATTGTTTTTAAAATTCAAACCAAACAGACCCTAAAGTTTCATGCATATCCGTACCATCCATGAGCAAAATAATATGTTTACAAGCTTTAAATAGTGGCACGTACTGTGTATTATGTAAACAAATAGAAAGAACTAATTCATTACATAATCCCCACTACTAGTTTTAGTAAAATCTTGAGAAAAAACAAAACAAAAACATTACTTGAACAAGAGACGTGTTGATATTCATATATATATATATAGAAGCCAATAAATATAACGAAGACTGATTTGTTTGGGCCAAGATTGACAAAACTCGAAATTGAGAGGATTCAAATTAATCAACGAATGGAGTGGTGGTTCCATGCAGAAGTGAGGAGACTACATCAAGGCCCCCGGGTTGAACCCACAAATGAAACAACATAACATGAAAAAAGGAAATGATAAAGAGATGCCATTTATGGTTACTTTCATGGTCTTTCTCTGTAATGTTGTAATCTTGGTGCAAGTGTAGCTCTACCTAGAGTATAGTGGATTATTTCTTTTTTGAGAGAGAGCGCGTTGGTCCAACAATAAAGTTGTTTCATTGTAACTTAGAGGTCACGGATTCGAGTTGCAGTGGTAAAACTAATTCCATCTAACCTTCTCTAAATCTCACAATAACGAGAGTTTTGTGCACCGGGTACGCCCTTGAGAGAAAGAGAGAGAGATAATCTGACTAGGAACCCCAGAAGTGACGAAAGAAAGACGTATAGAGGGGAACTTGATTTAACAGCTTCCCATTTTCAATCAGACAACATTTTGAAGGCTACAAATCCAATCATGGAGGTATAGACTGATATAAACTAAATTATGTGTCTATCAATAGGATCTATCATTAATATTTCAGCAGTACTATATTTCCACTAATCTTAGTGACCTAATAATGCACATACGTTGTTAGGATGAGAGATAATTCGATATTCTCTCAGAATTACTGTTAATCTAACGATATCAGCACAATTATTCTCAGAGTTTCCGAGTTCATGCACTCCTTAAGTACAGTCTGTTTTAATTTTCAATGTTAAAGTTGCCGAGTTTTCTGGATTATAGTTGTCAAAATTCTTTGTTTTAGTCATATACGCTGAGGAATGTAGCATCAGGTTTTGGATTCATGTCCTCTCTATGCATGATAACAGTCCAAAATATTCATTATCGAAACGTATTTAGTAGAAAATGTTGGGGGTCTTTTTGAAATATATTAAAGAATCACCAAAAAAATAATCTACTGCAAGTAGTTTAGACAGGTCTATGGTAAATAATTCTTACCCAATTATGGCTTTAACATGGAATCTGATAATCGCAAGGGGTTAGTTTAGTGGTAACCGGCCCTCAACGATCTTATAAACTTTTTATGAGGGTAGCTCAAGGTTTCGGATATTCTACGAAGCGTAGTTTATTAAGGTTATCGCTCATAGATTAACCCCCTTATGTGGAGAAGCGATTTTGTACAAGGTCCAACATTAATTTGATACGTGAGCGAGAAAATATTACGATAATTTTTTAGAATTAAACTAGGAGAAAAATGAAAAGCAATGTGAAGTCGAGAGAGCACTTGTCTTTTTGTGGTGACAGAAGTCAGGCACTAATCACAGGGGATCCACAACAAGATTTGTGTATTGACTCTAATTTTAACAATCATGGCCATGCCCAAAGAATTTTGTGGGATGTTCAAAGGTTTTTAGGTGAAGGTGGTACTCATTATCCAATGTTTTCATTTTGATGCAGAAAACATTATCAAATAACAATTAGAATGTCCTTGCGGGAACATTTGATAATATTGGAACAATATAGAGAAGATTAGTCTGCCCCAACTCCTTTGCAAGGATGACACATAAAAAATGAGAAATGGTCCAAATTTGTTTTTTAAAAGATGAAAATTAGAATAACATAGTAGCTTTATACCTGCTGATTATCCCAGCAGAAAAAAATCCTTCAATGCTTTTTTTTTTTTGTTTAGTAGTCAGGGGTATCTGAGTTAGTTTATGCACACCTTGACTAATTCCCTCCCCCGTCTAGTCAAAGACAGACCATCCAGGTCGAGACTAGGGTATTCACAAGGGATAAATCACTAATGGTCTAATCTCAAAGATTGTCAAGATTCGAATTCAAAACGTTTTAGTTTACAACTCGTCTTATTACCACTTGAACTATCCCTTCAAGCTGTTAGCCTGATTCCTAAATTTACCAAAACTATTAGAAGAAAGAAAACATTATCCTTTGCAATTTTATTATTAGAATATCCAAAGTTGCATAATGGTTGTTACAACTCCATGTAAGTAGAAAAACATAATAGTACGAAATTATTAGAGAAACTAAGGAAAATATGCATAATTATCAATGTACCCCTTATTGTGGGAACAAATGCTTTAAACGTGCTCTAAATAATGGCCTTTTAGTTTTAAAAATGACTGATATGAAGATTTAATCGTATTAACATTGTCGAGGTCTTTTTGAAATGAGGTTTTTTTATAATTTTTTGGCTCTAAATTTGAAATTTACAAATGTTCACCGTCATTTTAAGCGATTTTAATCTGTCATTTAGTACTTTGTTATGTTATTTGTGCTCCGTCACGTTTCTAATGGAGTCTAAAATAAATTGGTAATAGACAATCTTTCCTAAATTTATTTTTTAAAAAAATTAATTTTCGTACTTGAACTTGCGATTCAAGCCTTTGGGGTAACTATCATGGATTAGCAAGCTATGGTACCATCACTTGTACCATGTGTGCTTTGTCTCCACTTTCCCCCCACTCAAACAACCCAACTTCTTCTCTCTTCTGCTTTCTATTCTCTCGTGAGATCATCACACAGTGATTGGTTCAAAGAGGATAATGTCACCATCATTTTACATCTCTCTCTCTCTCTCTCTCTCTCTCTCTCTTCATCATCTTTCCAAGTCTTGTTTATTTTTTTTAAGGAGATATATAGATTATCTCCCTGTATTTGGACCCAATATCACATAACTTTCCTTTACTTTAGAAACTTCAACATAGAGGTTAGCGGTTGACCTAATAATCATTGTCTCCGTTATTTGGATTTTAAGTTCACGGGTTCAAATTCATCGTCCACCTCTCATGTAATAATATTTGACAAAAAAAGAAAAAAAAAACTTACATGCTCATAACTTTTGTGATTTTGAATTAATAGTCAAGGGTTAAACATCAATTTTTTTAATAAAATAGCATGTCAAGTGACTTTTATACTTTTGTACAAAGTATATGCTTTATTTTTCTCCTCTTTCTCTCTCCATTTATACAGTAACAAGATTGTGTAGTTTTTTGTGGTATTTTTTTTAAAAAATTAAAAATTTAAATTGAATCTAATTTTTTTGGGTGCGAACTAGAGGTTTAAAAAATGAAATAAAAAAGAAAGAATTAAAAAACTCTTAGAATTTTTTCCAGTGTTTTTGAAAAAGTTGGCTTTTCCTTAAAGGCCCTTGAATAAGCCTTATTTATCAGCTTTTTCTTGATGCTGATAAAATATGTTTTGACCCAAAAAACTGATAGAAAAGCCACCCAATAAATTTTGGTCCAAACTTCTTTTCCTCTGAAACAAGACAAAAAAAACGCCGAGATTTTCAGCCCCCAATCAGGCTTATTTTTAATCCCAGTAGTTGTTGCGTTTTAGTCTAAAATCATGGGGTGTTAATTGTTAATCTTTAAAATATAAGGAGAGAAAGTATAGTTTACTTAAATTATAGAGACGTAAAATATAATTTACCCATTTCATAACCACAAAGATTTAATAATTTTCAGCTTTTGTAACATTCCTGGCTTTAGTGTAGAATATTTTCAATCGCCTCCCCCCCCCCCACACCCCATGGCTTTGTTCTTTATGCTCTATTCCTTTGTCTGGTAATAATAATTGTGTGATGGTGCGTTTTAGAATAATACTAAACTTCCACGCATGTTATTCTGGCTTACGTATGTTCATTGAACTATTAATCCACTACGAATGTGGATAATAAAGACGTTTTATGTGTAGTTTAAGGTAATGGGATATATCTATATTGCTTTTATATTCTATTTCTTAGATACATTTTGTAGATTTTGTGCAATTCTTTTATCCTTGCCTTAATCAATCTCCTATTCGGGGTCTGCTTGGGCATACTTTTTAAGTCGTTTTTAAATTTAACCCGAATAGAAGATTGATGATGTTTTGAAAGTCTATGCAACGGTGATGCCGTTATATGAATACCTCAAAACTATATATTGTGTGTGTATCTCCTAAAATTTAAAAGGTCGTGCCCCTTTCTTCTTTCACCTCGCTCCGGGAAATAAAATAAAATAAATTCTTAAATCCATCCTTGATCTGTCATGCCTAGATGTGCGATAGACATTATAATTAGTAATCATATTTATGAATGTTAACCAATGATTAATTGCCACATTTTTTGTTGGTTTATATTTCATCAATCACAATCAAAGAAAACTAAACCTCTTCACAAACTGATTGGTCAGACCCTTTCAACCTCATTGAATTGATCTGAAAACAATTAGTGTAGAGCAAGTTTGCGTAAGCTAAACCACCTTATTATTAAATGCTCTTTTGAATCCCATTAAAGATGTTCAAGTACTCAGAACCACATGCCTCCCCCCCCCTCCCCCCACCTAAATGACCTAATTTTATAATCACATCAAATACATGGCCTATACTTGACATTGGCATCATGGGAGTGCTCAGTCCTTGTCTTCATCATCTTTGAAACCTAACAAAAATAAGAAGCATCAGCATGTAAACTTCAAAGCTTTTTGTTTCTTCCATTAGGACCTTCATTAGTTCATGTTTCACTAACTGAAGATTTGTACACACTGAGAAAGTATTTGACAAGGGCAAGTCTAAATTCTTTGTAGTAACCACAAATCTAAAGGAGATCATAATCCTTAATTGAACTTGAGCTTGATCCCGAACTTAAATTCGAGTTTAAGTTCAAACACAAGTTCACGCTAGGTTTGGTTAATCAAGTGAGCCAAGTTCGAGTTGGAAAAAAACGAGTTCGAGTTTAAACAAGTGTTAGACATTGGTTTGGTCAAGAAACCAAATTGGGGCGCCTATATTAGATCAACTCAATTGGAGAATACCCAAATGATGTGACTTTCTAAGGTTTTCTTTATAACCAAAAAGACGTATATGTTGGATATTAAAAGACATGTCCCTATAGCATGTGCATATTCATGATATCTATTGGTTGTCTTTACAAACCCCAAAACAACTCACCACAACGCTCTTGGATGATTCGTCTTGTATACATACCCTCTTACTATTTTTCTTTTCTCTCCCTACATAATTTCCAATAAGGTTCTTGTGTTGTGAAAAGCCCGTGTTAATTCATTGAGTAGCACCACCATACTACAAGAGCAAAAAGAAAAAGACATTGAGATCAATTTTTAATAATGTTTGGAGCATCATATAAGATTTCGGGATTGAAAGTGAATAAAGTTTATCTTTGATCCTACACTTTTGTGCATTTACGTGATTTCCAATAAAAAGATATTTGAAACTTATCACAATCTTGACCCCTCTTTACAAGTGAACGCGTCGGACCCTAGCTGTCTAATTTTGGGATGGATTTTGCTAATTTGCACCCTTGTTACCTAGAGTTATGATTTATATCTTTGATCAATGCCCTATTTCTTTCCTTTACATAGTTGGTTAGCTAGTTTAGGAGGGTGTCTTGTGCAGCAGTATAGTACTACTTGTACATTGGAATACTAACTTTAGCAAAACTCTTGCAAAAAAGAAAAAACTCTGGTCTCTAATTCTACACACTGTTGCTCTTCAGGTGGTGCATATTGTGCAGGTATAATCATTGATATGGTTTATGACAAAATAATATCTGGAAAGTGACTTCTCCATAATGGTGGACAAAGTCAATTTCTTTCATATTGATAGAGTAATGCTACATAAACATAAAATTTCGATATAATTTACTAATCTAATGATATTGTAATCATTAAATTACACCAAGTTCTAATATTTGATAAGACCATGGTCAATCTAATGGTTGTAGTGAATTAGATCAATAAATTAAGTATCAATAGCATTGCTCGGTTGGATAATAACAAAGCGTATGGTCTTCTTGGAATAATTTCTCCATTTACTCTCTCCATTTGACCAAAAGCATTGTGTAAACAAACAGTCCCTTAAATACCCATCTCTCTCTCTCTCTCTCTCTCTCTCTCTCTCTCTCTCTCTCTCTCTCCAGATGTGTACCATTTGAGAACAAACAAGCACCAATTCAGAGAGTAAGCCAAAGCCACTCGTCAAAACCAGAACCATATATAAAGGGTCTTGAGTGGCTATGAGTGTTTTTTTGATTGCATCAGGAGACACTTGTGGCCTACCATGGGAATGAATTCCCATTATCGAGTAGTACAACTATTTTTCTTGTTGATTTCTTCTTGTCTTTCAGTGGAAAAACTAGAAGAGACCAAAACACACTAGTACTTATGTTGTCATACATGAAATAATAGACAAAAAAAATAAAACAAAACACACACTAGTACTTATGTTGTCATACTTGAAATAATAGACAAAAAAATAAAACAAAACACTTTAATATAAAGCACACAAGATTATGTGACATGGTTCGCTGGTGAAATGAATCAAGAAATTAACTGTAAAGTATAAACAATAAGAACAAATTGAATAATGATTATTATGTCATGAATTTTATATTATACAAATGAACCACATTTCCAGACTGGATGAGGTTTCCACAAGAACCCTAGTTTCCTCCTACAATGGGATTTCCATAAAACCCTAGTTCCCCAGCTAATTGGGTCAGATTTTTAGATATAGATCATCCAAAATACAATCCTTAGGGGAAGCGTCGAAGAGCTTTGTCCATGGATTTTACGTCGGATCAGATGCAAATTAGAGCGGAATACAAAACACTTTATCCGTTTTATTTTTTCAATTGACTTAGACCTAAGTCATCAAGTAAAATGAGGATGTTGTATGGAAAACTCAGGACAAAAATACACTCAATTAGGATAAAAAAAGGTGGATTTCTTCAATTTTGGATAAATTTAAAAAAGGATTCATAACACTTTTAGTCCCTAAAGTATATTTATTTTATCAGTTTGATACTCATTGTATTAACTTGGTCAATTTGATTTTTAAAATTTTAATTTGTATCACTTTGATCCATAATCAGACAATTCGTTAAGTTTTTTGACGGAACTGACCACGTGTCTTTTTTTTATATGGTATCACATGATCAACATGTGATCATTCCAGAAAAAACTTAATGGTCCGTTTGTGTAATAACCATTAAAACATAAATTGGATATTTTAGAGACTAAATTGACAAAACTGATATTTCAAAGATCAAATTGACAAAATATACATACTTTAAAGACTAAAAATGTTATTAACCATTTAAACATCTATCCCTTTTGCTCATGCATATCTCTTGTCTTACCCTCAATCCAACCCTCCAAAATGCCACTAGTGTCTAGAGGGACTGTTGATTTTGGGTGTGGCTGTCACAGGTAGGTATTAGTCAATTGGAAGATAATGAACAAGCCTCTTTTTGTTAACCAGGGATTGTTATTTGTTCAGACTGAAACTTTAAAAGATTGCCATTGAAAAGTGAATATTATAATACTGTGATGTCCTCCTCCAGTCTTACAAGAGGCCAAGTATAACCAACTAGGATCCACAAAAAAAAAAAAAGTATTTGTCATTTGTTGGTTATTAGTGACATCCCGAAAATGTTTGGGATCAAAATGTAATTTTTAAATTAAGTTTTGAATTAGTGGATGCTATCAAAAGAAGTGGCGTTGTCATACGCAAAAAAAAAAAAAAAAAAAGACTCATATAATAGCAGAGACAAATTGACCTTCTGCACATTTTCATCCTCTAGCTTATGTAAGGGTGTGAAATTAATAGTCTATAATATAAAACAAGGCACGCTTCAATAATTCTATTGGACTGTCTCAAATAAACTCATCTAACGACTACCAATATCCTTCTAAAAGCGATTCATATTACATCATATCTTCAAGTACGAGTTACCTTGTTAATAAACAACTAAAAACTAACAAAATGGCAGCAATGAAGAACTGGCTTTCTTTTTTGTAAGTATGGGCCCCTGCTAATCTGCTATTGTCCATAACATAGGATGGGCTACACAACAGTGGTATAGCTCCTCCCCCATTCATGGTCCGTACCTGGACTGTCCATGGGCCGGGTTAACGTGAATAGCCCAAACATGACCCAAGGGACTACTTGTAAGGTTGTCCAGCCCGAGAGAATACCTACCCGTCATAGGTTCCCCCAGGGCATGAGCGGGCTAAGGTGTCCTCAATGGCCAGGGGGTTGGCCCATGGGCCAGCTCAAGTACCCGGCCAATGACACTACCTAAAAATTCCTCAAAATTTTAATACATAGGATCCACTTATCTATTTAGTTATTTTTATTAGATATTAACATCATAATGTTATGTTATTATTACACGACAAAGATTGTGAGGTTTTGTCGGTATGTTTTCATGTTATCAATGGTATCCGATGTAGCATCACTAAGGCAGGGTATCTACTTTTTTTTTGGTTCAATGGTAAGAGGATGTCCGACTAACTTATGCATATTTTTATTAATTTTCTCTCAAATATAGCCAAAGACAAATCATTTAAGTCGAGATTAGGGTATTCATGAGAAATAAATCTCTTATGACCTAACTTCAAGAAATTATCAAAATTCAAATTTAAAACATTTAAATTTATAACTCATCTCTATTATCATTTGAACTATCTTAAAATTAGGGCAGCTACTGCTATGAAACCTCACACTTGAAGGAAAAGTTGAATACAAAAATGCTTGAATTTTGCTACCGTGTTGCGTGGAAGCTGTGGGTGTGGGGTGTCCCATCATTGATCTGTTACTAAAAAGAACTACTTTGTGGGCAAATATTTGTGAATCTATTACCCATGTACAATATTTTTTAAACATAATTATCGATATACAGCAGTTTTGAAATTATTTATCAATTTACGTTACTTTTTAAAAGCGGAATCAACAAATTCGCTTTTAACAATAAAAGCGGAATCAACAAATCCGCTTTTAACAATAAAAATGGAATCAACAAATCCGCTTTTAATGATAAAAAAAATTAAAAACGTGATCAAGGAATACGTTTTCTCACGCCAACACACTTCCTGAGTCTCAACTCTCAAGCAATCCACTCTGGCATCCCACCACAACACACATTTTGACATCATTTCATTCCATATTAAACTATCCTTGTAAAACAATTAGGATTCAATTATTCTATTAGGACATAACAATTAAATTTATTAAATATTCATCAATTAACAAACTCGATTCAATTTTATTAGAACATAATTTTGAGATCATTAAATATTAATCAATTAACAAACTTGATTCAATAATTTTATCAAGACGTTATTTAGTAACGTAATTTTGAGGCGAATTTAATTTTATGGTTTATAAATTTTTCACAATCCAAATAAATTGATTATTAAATTTTAAAAAATTACAATTGATTTTTAATTCAATTTGATCAAATAAAAAAAATTATATCATCTAAAATATTCAAAATAAATTTTGGTTTATTGGATAATATTTTTTTATGAATTAAAATATTAATTATGAAAATAAATTTTTTAAATGTTCATGGCCAGATTTTCAAGTTAATTTTTTATGTTGATCTCGTTTTCTTACAAGTTCTACCGCCACTGGTATAAGCACTATTTTATTTAATAGTACTATTTTATTTGTGATTTTCATGTCATTATTATATTATATTTATTATTTATAAAATCTTTGTTTTTATTAGCTAATATTTTACCAAAAATATAATTGATGTAATGAAATGAAATGACAAAGGATATCATTGACTCATTGCATGTATGATAAAAAAAAAGTCATTTTAGGCATTTGACAGTGAAAATGATGCTGGACATGCACTGTGTTGGCATGAGAATTGAGAAGGCGTACTCCTTGATCACATTTTTTATTTTTTATTTTTTATCATTAAAAGTAGAATTGTTGATTTTGTTTTTATCATTAAAAGCGAATTTATTGATTCCGCTTTAAAAAAGTGCTGTAGATTGGTAAATAAGTTCAAAACTGCTGTATATCGATAATTATGCTTAAAAAGTGTTGTACATGTATTGTGATCGTGCAACAATTATAGTGAATAATTATGAAACAAACAATCAAGAGAACAAAAAAATAATAACACACAGATTTACGTAGTTCGGCAATGTGCCTACATCCACGAGGAGTGAGCGGCGGTTTTTATTCATTATATCAAAATAGGGTTACATCTTAAGTATTTATATAACCCTAGTACGGATGTATTTACAAAAATACTCATGTACCGTACCGCGGGGCGTTGCTCCTACACCCCCAACTAATCAGTGTCCCTGCAAGGCAGATGCCGTCGCGGGCTCCCCTCCGTTCCGTTACGTTGCGCTTCGCTCCATTTCGCTACGCTCCGCTTCGCCCGCTCCGGCATCTGTCTCCTTGCCATTATGCACATAGCAAACATGAGTCACACATATTCTAACAACATGGGTAATAGATTCAAATATTTGTTGACCAAATATCATCCAGGAAGCTTCCTTTAATATATTCTCAACCACTAAAGATTTATCCTTACGTTACTTTGGGGACTTTTTTAATGGAGAGTATGCTTCTAGGAAACCTCCATGACCCTTTTTTTAGTCTCAAAAAATTTGTGCTTAAGAATTTATGCATCCCTTCGCAATGTATGGACGGACCACTATCTCTTAAATACAAGTTTAGGTTTGACATCAATGAAAAAATTAATTAGAACACCTAACAACACATTTTCACAAACCAAAAATTACCAGATCATCACTATTATTTCGAAGTGACGGAATTATCATACTATTCGAGCATTTTTTCTAATAATTTTTCAAGAGATCTAGAGAATGGTGCATCCAACAATTTTTTTTAATTATATCTTTGAAAACCGTGAAATTCTTTTTTCTTTTTCGTAACATTCAAATTAGCCATCTATGACTCAATCAATTATAGTGATTGCCATTTCTTCCTTTAGCAATCACTTAATATAAAGAAATTTCTCCCATGATGGTTAATTTTTATCATAAAACTCTTAACGAGATTGAGGTAGGTTTATGTAAACACAGTTGACTCAAGGTCAAAATTGGCTTAGATCATTTGCATAGTGAAAGGCGAAGGTCTCAAGCAACAGAAGTCCACAAAGACTCGTAAAGTTTTTATTAGATAAATAGTTATGTTACACTCGTCTCTACGGGGTTGTTTGATATAGAAGTTTAGAAGGTTTTGAGAACATAAGTTAGGGTATAAACTCTCTTAAACTCATGTTTGACAACTATGAAGTTGGGATAGGATTTGAATCCTGACGCGGTTATGAAACTCACATACTTAGGTTTCATGAAACCCAAAGGGGAGGTGAGTTTTATATGGGGGTTAAGGGATTTAACATACAAATGACATTTATAT
>CM042194.1:4431800-4447295 GCA_023539305.1 Ilex asprella | reverse complement strand
TTAAAACCTGAGGAAGTCGATTGCAACGTGACCCAAACATGAAAGGGCATTTTGTAATTAGCCCAAAACAATACACCCTATAAGTTCAAAAGCTTAATTATCTTATTATGGAAAAAAATATACCCATAAATTCAAAAACCTAACAATCTTATTATATAAAGAGATGCATTGCCACGGTCTGATGGACACAATACACACCACCACACCCCTCTATCTAGCCCCATAAACCCTCATCTTCCCCATGAGTTATGTCTTCTCAGAGCTGCATAAAACCTCCATTACCAGAGCTTCAGTTGAGGAACTGATATTTGGAGTAACATTCGTGACAGCCTTTGGATTATTACAACTACCCTACCAGAAAATAGATGGAAACCCAGTTCCAACCATCATTTTTAAGAACCACCCTTTTTCTTTTCATGCATTTCTTCTAGCTCTCAATTTCGCCTTCACCGGGGCCGTACTAACAGTCTCTCTGCGTGCAGGATATCCCAAGATTGCTAGTTATTGTCGGCAACTTGCTATTGTTTGTGTAACAGCAGCTGCAGGCATATTCTTCTGGTCACTTTTGTTATCAGCTGTTTAGGTTGTTAATTGGCATCAGTTTCATGCCATCTTCTATGGTAGTTTTAAATTATCTAAGCAGTTCGAGTTCGACTCGATTGTGGCTTGTTTAATATTTAGTTTTGTTCAAACTATAAAATGAGCAGAATTTGAATAATTTTGTAAGCTTGTTTTGTAAATAAGGCGAATGTAAATGTCGTGTGAATCGGCTCGGTTTGGCTAGAGTAGGGTTTTGTTTAATTAATAACAACCTCAAACTAGTTCCAGACCACATACTTCTCTCTCTTCTTTCATATTGTTTTGAAAATTTTTAATTTCCTGTGTTTGATTTCATGGTTGATCATACATAAAGAATTTATGTTAAGAAATTAATTACTTTCGGATATATTATTAGATTCTATGGTTTTTTATCGAGTACTGAGCTTGATTTTGGTTTAAGTTCAGCTTATACATACAAGCTTGTGCCGAGCCAAGGTTTAGCAAAGAATCTAAACTCTGTAGCAGAGTCCGGCCGGAACTCGATCAAACACAACCAAGTAAAAATTGAGCATACTCAATCTCGTTAAACTCAGCTTGATGAACACCCGTGTATACTAATACAACCACAGCTGCATCCCTGTACGATGGATTGGTCTGCTGAGAATTGTGACTGCAAAACCGTGGGGGGAAACTGAAGAAGTTACCATGAGGTCAAGACCTGTGTGCGGCTTCGGGGAGAACATACAAATTCACGCGTTTAGAAATCGGAGTCAAAGTCCTCTAACGTTTTTTATTCTCAATTAACAACAGGAGGAAATTTATATTGGTCATAAGAAATTAGAGCATTCTGTGGGCAACCACCTCGCTTTTGTTAAAAAAAAGATTCAACAATTTTGTTTTTAATTTTTGATTGGATAAGACAATATGTCAATGTTTCAATTAGACAAAAATAAAAGGTGTTAAGCTCGATAAATTTACTCTTAAAAGTGAGCGTTATTTGTTTTTGCTTTTAAAAAGTGTTATAATTTGGTAAAATAAGTTCATAAGTGTCGTATATCGATAATATTGTTTGAAGTTTATCGTATATTGATAAATAACTCCACATTAAAACGAGATTGAGCACTAAAGATAGAATCCAAACTTTCTCAAATGACGTTGACACTCAATGTGTCCTGTGTAGAAAGGCAAATGAAATTCACAGCCACCTCTTCTTTGAATGTCAAAACTCTTCTCTAGAGTTTGGAACTTCATTCTTCTTCAGTGCGATCAACAAAGACAGCAAAGGCAATGGCCTGATTTAATTGAATGAACTACTCAATAGTGGAAAGGCAAGAAGATGGCCACTATTATCTTGAAGATCAGTATCTCTACTGCTATTTATCATCTTTGGAAAAAAAAAACGCAAAAAGCTTCAGAAACCAGACTGCTGACTTTCATATTCTCATCAAGATGGTTGTGCAGACTATTAGGCAGAGGCTCTTTTCCTTGAAATTCAAGCACAGCCATCAAAATGCCTTGACCTTACTTCAATGGAACCTACCTAATACTCGTCTCCATTAAGTTCTGATTTTGAAGCTTGTTGCATCAATGATTTGATGCTTACAAGACTTAGCCTCCATCCATCTCGGTTTGGGATTCTTGGGGAAGTACTGGCTCAAGGCCTATACTTCTCTCAGAATTCTCAACTTAAGATGGATCTCTGTTTTCGTTTTTTATTTTTGAGGCGATCCCTTTTTTTGTAAAGTTCCATCATTTGGTTCTTATATATTTTTGTCCTGGTCAATATATTTTACTTTCTAAAAAAAACACTCCACATTAGCTTGTGTTTTATTTTTGGAGAGGAAATATGCTCTAACCATGCATTTTTTGTACTTATGGTTACACTATAAATTTTAGATGCACGAGACGACCATAAACCCCCATACCGGTCACATAGTTTTCATGTGGTCAAAATGACTCAGACAAAGTGTGTATGAATTTATGTCTCGCTCTTTCATTGATTACAAGCCATTGCCGAGAAGGCAAACTTGTAAGGATAGAGTCAAGGTATGATCATATAGTTCTTTCTTCCTCTTGCTTTTTTCTTGGGAATTCGAAGGAGAATGGAATTTGGATTTCCTCTACTGTTTGTGTAAGTATATTGTTTAACTGCTGCTAACACAAGGTGCAGCTCAATAATTTTATGAAACATTTCGGCAGCAAATCTAATTAGGTTAAATATCACAATTAATCTTTAAATTTTGTCTTCTGTTATAAAATGACCCCTAAACTTTTAATTGTCTCAATTAATTCCTCAATTATCAATTTTGTGTCAATAAAATCTTTCCCTCAATAGAACAAACGGAAGCAAACCAAGTGTTTGTCGTGACATGTCATGTGTCACTATTTGTTCTAATGGCTGAAATTGACGAAATGACTTAATTGACACAAAATTAATACCTAAGTAATTAAATTGAGATAATTGAAAGTTCAAAGACCATTTTAAAACAAAAGACAAAGTTTAAGGACTAATTATGATATTTATCCATGTAGCTATTCGTAGTGGGGGCAACCATTATGCTGAAGGGAACGAGTAGAGGACCATCATCAATACCCGTAGTGCTAATAAATAGTTAATAGGATTGTCAATGGTCAGATTTGAATAGGATTTCAATTGATCCGAAATCCAATTTGAATACTAGATTCGAATTCGATTTGACTATCCAACAAATTTAATTGTAAAATTCATATCCAAATTTTGTTAGAAATATAAAAACCAATCTGATTCAAATAATTAAAGGAGAGCTGACTTGTAATAAAATATATTTTAATTTTAATACAATATCATTAAATAATCACTCAATTTTAATTAGTATATATATATGTATATGTGCGTACACGTATATATAAACGATAGTGGATCATAATTGAACCCAAAGGAGCAGTTGACAGACATTTTTACTAAACACATTGATATCGGGAAATTTTTATCAATTTCAACCGGATATGAAAATTATAAATGAAGAAGGGATGTTAAAAAATAATTTATAATTTTATATTAATCATGTTTTAGATTATTCGACAATGGCGGTCGGACACATCTCTTGAAACATCTAGACTTATCTTGCTTAGCATTAAATACTTTCGCCGGCACAAAGCCGGCAATGCTTAGAAGGTTAAAGAAAGACAACTTGCACAAAGTCCTTCGAGATGAAGCCCTCTCATCTCATTGGTTTGATGGCATACTGCGACGGCAGAGAAGCTTCCTAGAAACTTCCTTACAATGGCGGTTTAGCAGCCTTTATAAAGGCTTTAGGCCCTGTTTGTTTATTGGGGTTTGGGTGATTTGGAGGGAGGGATTTAAGGAAAATAGTTTGATAGATCTCGTAATTTTGTGTTTGACTAGCATTCTTAAACTTAGAATTTATATCTTAATATGTAAGTGGTTCGGTATATTAAACACACATACATGGTGGGGTTGGACAAATCCATGGGGGGTTCATATATCTTAGCCTATATTAATTACGTCAAATAACTCTTCCATCTTTAATAAAATATTTTATTGAGTAATGTTACAAAATTCAAATGAAAATCAAAAAGTTATAATTCAAATTCATATCATTTCTTATATGATTGAGTCCCATCAATTTTTTCAGTGGAGTTCACTTATTCCACCACACTCATCCAATGAATGATATATATTTGAGTTTAAATTTTTGGATTTAATTTATGGTTATGTAGCATTTTCCTATTTTATCTATCAAATCACATCCCAACCCCCTCCCTCATTACTCCTCTCTATAATTAAACAAACAAGAGTATGAATTGAATTGATTAATGGGTAATATAGTCATTTACAAAACAAATATGTGTTGATAATTGTGATAAATATGTAAGTCATATATGTTTATATGTTACTTACCAAATATGGGTATAAATAAAATTCATATATGAATCTCATGTATAAAAAGGTGAAGGTTGAGTTTAGAAGAGTTTGATAAAACCAATCTAATCTCTTACCCCAAAACCATCCAAACTTGCCCTTAATATGTAGAGCAATGCTGCAAAACTTAAACAAAATCTAAAAAATTGCAATCCAAATGAATATTATCTTTTGGATGAGTGGGTCTCATCAATTTTTTCATTAAAACTCACTCATTCCACACTATTTAAGAAATGATATGCATTTAAATTTAAATTTTTAGATTTTATTTGAATTATGTAGTATTTTATGAATGTGATGTAACGACAGTGGGCATTTGAACGAGTGAAGAGAAAGAGAACGGCATACAGCAAGCAAGATTCGTAGGTTCTATTTTTGTGTAATCATTACACTTTATAGAAAATTCAGTTTCGTTTCCCTTCTTCTCTATAGTCTACGCTTCATATTTCTTTATTTCCCTTGTTTACATTTTTTTCCCTCGGTACTTGGTAAGAATAATCCTCCATGACTTCATTGGATTTGGTAATCCTTTTGAAAATTAAAAAGCAAGCCCCAGCAATAATCAGCACACCAAAGACAGTTCCGAGAATAGATCCCAATATGATTGGTATACGTCTGTGTGAAAAAAGCGTAACTTTGAGAAACACAGAGAAATTTTGAGACATAACTTCACCACTCATGTCCTTAAGAGAAAACACTTCAGATAGTAAATGGCAAACTCCATTTGAAGAACCCCAATCAGACATAAACACAACAGCCTTGCAAGAACAGTTGTTCAAACATGTGTTCTTACAATCCTCCACCTCTATTCTCTCATCGTCGTTTAGGTTTGACTTGAAATCAAAGTAAGTCGTGTTCCTCAACTCCAAAAAACTATAATGTTGAGAATCATGACAAGAAATAGGTGTTAATAGGGAACAAACATGGTTGGGCTGGCTAAATTCTGTCTGATTGAAAAAGGTTTTTTTGCCAGGAACGGGTTCAGGACAACTACACTGCTCATTTGAACAAATCCCGTATTTTCCACACACCATAGGATATAAGCATCTCGAAACATCTCGAGACAGGAGATCCTCAACTGGTTCCCATCCAATTCCTCGTCCTGTCCAACCATAAACACTTAAATGACCATTGGGGTCCAACTTGACGAATTGGGTTGTTGCAGCAGGAGAAAATTTGAATGAACCGAAGCTTCCATTCTCAAGTTGGACAGAGGTATATTGGTTTTCATCTTCAAAATATACCTGTCGTGGGTTGGATTCTATGTAAGCAATCAAACTTCCATCGTCAACTGCAAGCGAATGTATACCTCGACTCGGAATTGATGTTGATAAGCTAGCTGTCAGCTTCTGGCTGGAAAATAATTGCTGCCCGAGGACTAAGGAGTCTGTCGGGTGATCAAATGACTGCCAAACCCTCGCATTGTTCGCGTCGAAAAGCACAAGGTTTCCCATTTCTGTCAAATACATGCCGGAAACCTGCTTACCACTTGTGTTTGTTGACCAAACAAAAGTTCCATCTTCATCTTCCAACACCAAATCTCCATCATCTGTGAGTTTCAGCACTGCATTAACATCAACAGGGTTGTCTCGATTAGCGGACCAGACGACTGTCGGGGAAATTAACACGGAATCATTAGTACCCCAATAATCTTGATCCGGGGAGGTAATAACAACAGAGAAGAGGCATTTGTCGTTACCATAGGTTTGAAACTTTTCGCAATAGAAGCCACAGAAAAATTTTGGGGCAAAGCCGCCTCCTATAAGAACAATACTAAATGCTGTGAAATCTATGTTTGTTTTATTCTCCAATGGCAAGTTAGTCCAAGAACTTGACAAGTTGGCCATCAAAACATTTACAGGTTGGGCAACGATCAAGTGAGAAGAAGAGACGAGAAGAAAAAGAAAGAGAATAGAAGTACAAAGAGACTGGTCCAGTCCCATTTCTTCTTTAGATGAGCACTTCTTGAATATCTCTCAAAAAATGATTGAGGAGGAAGAGGAAGAAGAAGATCAAAGAATTTAGGTAGTCAGCAAATACATGATAACTCTGGCATGTAAATCAAGATTTTTTCTTAGAAATCACCGCCACTCATTTAGATATTAATGTTTGGGGCTTTCCCAAGTTGTTTTCTGGCAATAATCGACGTGATAGAAAAACAATTTTTGGTTTAACACCTTCTGTTCGTCTATCTTATCAACTAGTAATTGTCCGTGTTTGAAGGTACGGTGTAACAAAAAATTAAATTAAAATTTGAAGAATCATACATTACCTAAAGACTCTTAACAACTTAAAACAACCTGTCATATTGAAATCAAGGTAGTCCATAATATTATCCAGAAATTTCAACATAATTTTCTCTAATAATATGAACCCATAAAAATCTAAACTTGCCAATAGAACTTACAATCATACATAACAATCATCATAATTCACCATACCACCACAATAATCAAAATTACCCAATCATCAACACATTCAACCACCAAAATATCAAGCTAGTCCCCAATAATTTCAAGAAATTTGGGCAGAGTTTCCTTTAAAAATAGAAGCCAAAAAAAATTTAAACCTGTTTATAAAACTTACAATTATACATATCACCACAATCATCATAGCCATGTTTATCCAAACCACCAAAACAAAACCATCATTAAGCACAATATTATGATTCATAATTACGAAGCACATTCAAACCATCCATTCAAGAATCTAACTAAACACGACAATTCAAATAGATAAACAACTCAACACTATCAAACCAAATTTAACTAAACTAACCCTCGATCTTTTACCTCCGACAAATGCTCCACCGACACTGCTCACGGGACCACCGCAAACTTTGATTATTTACTTGGACCAGTACAAACGTTAGCCAATAATCAAAGCAAACAACGACATTACGATCACCACCACCTAACTAATAACTGCGCCTTCAACGAAGCTCCCAACATCAATTCAACAAACTTTTCACAAAATTTATAACCTTCCACAAACTTGTACGCGCCCTTCCATAAAGCAATCCACCTAAGGAAGGAAAAATGAAAAATAAGATTTTCAATAATAAAAAAAGCTCAAATAAGATCTTAAGCTCAATATCCATACTCATTCAAAATTAAGGCCCATCATTTTACCTTCCTCTGACCGCTCTCAACCTGTACCAAACATACATATTTAATCGAGATCCTATTGAATTGGGCGTGATGTAGGAGAGAAAGAGCACATAGTATTCCTATGTAGCATTTCAACAAATAGGTCATAAATCTTTATTGGGGGTAATATACCGGTGTGTGAGTTCGATGTGCGAGTGTTTGATTGGTTGCAGTTGTGCGTGTGTTTATGCATGTATTACGTGTGTGTTGTGTTGTAGCATGAGAAGTAGAGAAATATAGAGAATCTCATTAAAAGAGGTTGTCATACATAGATAATAGTTTAATCATTGAACACAGATGCTCATGAATTCAAAAAATAAACATATAATCATTAAAAATTTATCATCATACATGTGTGGAAATAGCTATTAAAACTATAACAAAAGTTATGAACCTAAACCTGTAGTAATATTTACACCGAGTCCAACAACACCTCTGGATATATGATATTTGTCATGGTAGCTGATCCATAGGAGGTAGAAGGACACTGATGTGATCAGTCGACGTACATCTAGACATGGCCACATATAGGTGACCGTGACTGAATACAGGCGAGCGCAGATCTACACCAACAAACTTGACTGACTAGCCCTGCGACTTGTTGATTGTCATCGCATATGTTAAGCGTACTGAGAATTAACGTCTAGTCATTTGAAATGGTAAATCTGTAGATGACGGTGATAATGAGATCCGCAGGATGAAACACAAATTCCTAGATTTGTCACCAGTTAGAAGATTAGTCTCAATGACTCGCGATGCACATTTGACAACCATTAGTCTGGTCCCGTTAAAGAGACCATCTTTTAGGGCTATATTCCTCAACAAAATTATAGGGCACCCGACCTTTAACTCAAACTTAAAAGGCGGTAAACCTGACGGGTTTAGGGAATTCAAAAACTCACTTGAATATTGATTAGTGGTAGAATGACAGAGTTAGTCCCCATCCGCCACCTTGTCAGCTGCCAAGTAAGTATACGTCTCGCCAGGGTATATTTTTAGAGCAACATCATTGATAGAACAAACATCATCATTCCGAGTAGAAAGAATTGTGCGCTCAATTAAGTAGGATGGGGTTACCACACTGAGCACATCTAGGTGTGGATAAACTCTGAAAATTAGTTCATGCAGAGTTCGACACCTGTGTAATTGTTGGAGGAAGTTTCACAGTATCCTGCGTACTGATCCCAATCTAAGTATGATGTGAATTCAGTCAGTACGTGTAAATGAATAATTAGACGGTTTTATATAAATAAATCTATTATATAAATCACCTCTTCCAAGAAGGACGTGTGGCATGAATTTGAAGGATGATTGCTATTCAAACGCATGTTTATGTTCAAAGTCAATACGCATACACTTGCCCACATTGCAGAACGTCTTAAAGATGCACCAACAATTTCTTTTCGCCCACCCTTAGGTATCACCGGTAATATTTGACGAAAATCCCCGCCAAACACGATCGTGATACCGCCGAATGGTCGATTATCATCACAAACGTCGCGGAGTGTGCGATCAACTGCCTCAACACCATGTTGATGCTGCATGGGAACCTCATCTCATATTATCAAGCGAGCCTCCCTAAATAATTCCCCATGCGGTGACTATTTGCTGAAACCACATACTGAGCTTTCTATGATATCAAATGGAATGCAGAATGTAGAATGAGATGTTTGACCGCCTAACAACAACAACGAAACAATTCCTGATGAATCAACTATAATGACGATATGACCCTCGCTGCGCATTTTAGTAGTGATGGTGTTGTACAAAAAGGTTTTCCCTGTTCCGACACCTCCATTGAGGAAAAATATTTTGCCCAGATTTTTAGCAACGGAGATAGTGATAGCATCATAAGCCGCACGTTGAGCATTGTTTAAAACATCAATATTCAAAAGGGCATTCAGTTGATTTGCTTCGTTTCGTAGTTGCATAGGATCGATCAAAAATCTATTGCCTGAAACATAACTCCAATTTTCAACGAGGTGTGGCATAGGTGGGAAGTCATCCAATTTTTTGCCAGATTCATGTAGCAATTGGTCTATCAAATATAAACTGTAATCTTCGATCAGAGGTTACGTTGAATCGCATATGCCAAAAGTTGTTTGTAGCTTGTGACGAAGATCATCACATATATGGACGGAGAATTGATTCCACAAAGTGTATGGCTGTATTGGGGAGCATTCTATCAGAATGATGCAGAATAGTCTCCGCAACTGAAATCCCGTATTCATGATTGAAGCCTCCTGGAGGCATTGTACCCACTCTGCATCATCTTCCAAGAGCCCTATAGCTACACACACTGATTTGAAACTATCATGAAACACACCATTGATCGTGAGTAGACCATCAAAAGATCATGGTCCTCTAACAACTGTTAATAGCAACCGAAGGTAAAATCGCTCCCCAAAATTAGGCGTAGCAAAGTATAATCTGTCAATTGCAAAACCGCTTTGTCTCGGAGTCCAAATCTTCCGACCTTTGTTCCAAATAAAATATTGGGAAAATTCCTGGTATGTCTAAGCACGTGCAACATCATTTGAAGAACAACAGTCAAAGAATCCAGTCAGAGTTGTATTTTGACTCCTAGACCCAAGTCTAACTGTTTCAAGTGTTTTAGCAGAATCGTAAACAACTTGATGCATCCCAGGTAAATGTAGTTCTAGCCGTACAACCGAAAGAATTTTTTCATGGAGAGGATAACAGAAGAATCGTCATGTAGCCTCTGTCAGTCCAATATACCTTGCATCAAGGTATTGTTTTATCTCATTGTTTCCATCTGGTTCCTCCAGAATCATAGTTGTGCGGTCATAACCTTTGTAAATGTACTTGTGGATATATTTGACACACCTCATTCCTGCACAGACCTCCACGTTTATATGACAGTTGCACTTTCTTGACATGTGTGGATTGTAAGGTACGACGTCCCGATTATCAAATGTATGCCCTCTGGTGGTGTAAGACTGACCATTGCGGCGACGACGGTAAACAGGGTACCCATGTTCATCCATAGTAGTCGAATCTGAAAAGGCTTTTGGATAATGGAATCGACATGCACCGTTCACCATGCAAGTTGAAAGTGAGTTTCGAGAACCACACGGACCATGAACCATACAACTCTTGATTGTTTCATAGAGAGTTGGATCACTGGATGGATCTGGAAATTCTGCACTAACTAACCGATCCACTTGTGCAATTGTCTGAATCTTGTCTGGACCATAAATGAAGAATAAAGCATGCATGTGTGGTAACCCTCATTTTTTGAAACTCAGTGGTAAATACATGAGCAACTTTTCGATCAAAAATTTGTTCATTTTTTACCTCATGCATCAAGGCATGTCGTTTTAACTCAAATACACGAGCAACTATGTCTGGACGATCCAAAGAGGTTTGGTGTTCTAGTAAGGTAGCTGTTATTTCGGGCCATTTTGGGTTGGCCGTCATGGTGAAAAAGATGTCAGGGTGTTAGTGGTACCTTGTAATGGTCATTGAGTCATGAAAAATCTGGCTGATATTACGTGCACTCCCAGTAAAGGACGATGGCAGAACGAAGCGTTGTCCGATCTGATCAGGGCCCAACTCATCAACACTGTCATCACACAAATTCGCGTAAAGCTCCCGACGTAACTTATCCTGATTGAGTTGATGTACGACAACTTATTTTGCTCTGTTGATGCCCAAGCATCTACTATAAACTCTTGAAATAACTTTCCTCCTCTAAGAATTGTTGAATACTCAGTGGAACGTGAAAACATACGATAACTGTAAAATTGCATCTGTGTAATCCTTCTTACTGAAAAATCACTTTGTTCGGAGTTCCACTGTCATAGACCAGGTTCTCAACCAAGCTCACCAGTAGGGAATAGAAGTACATAGTGTAATCGTAAATATACTAGATGACACTCATTGATTCGGGTCAGCGCTCTATTATCTCCTCTTAGGTGCAAAACAATATCCCGCATTCAACTACTCTCACTACCATCACCAGGCAAAATCACAGTTATTTCATCTGTGGTTGGAAGATTGTACCGATGTCTATCAGTTGATGAGGTGTAATGAAAGTGAGCACGTAAATCATGATCTGAATATTCTAACTCAGTGAGTATTTCATGTGCACATTTGTACTTTGAAGCAAAATGATTCACTGACAACAAAAAATTCTGTATAGTTTGGAGGACATCTCGACGCATGTTAGTATTTCGTACACATCGAATATTTAATACAGTGATTGGGTCATATATGTACAACTGACAGTAGATGGGTGCGCGACCATCCAGGGGTAACAATGACCCAGTACGGTGACGTAATTCCCCATGGATAGTAAATGACCTTAGCCCTCTTGAATTGAGTAATCTGTCATCAAGCTTAGCACCCAAGCTCGTGAAAGCATTGGCCGCATTATACTCTCTAATATGCTGGCGAAATGATTTTGATTGACCATCATGACCATCGTACAATGCACAAATAGGAGATGGGGGTGCAATGAATTCTGGCAACCTAATTTTACCTTGTAGACAACATGTTCTAAATCTTGGATTGAACAATCATGTGCGAGTTAATCTCTCATCCCGCCAATGTAAGGCCGAACAATAAGGACGCTGAATATTCATCTGCCCTAGAAAATGACGATCATTACTGACAGAGACAATCACATTCAATTCATCATCACTAACCATATTGTCATCATCGCTAAAGGGTTCTGGTGGGGATGTACAAATTAAAAGTATGTGCACACAAATATGAGAAGGAAGTAAAAGAATAGTAAGCATCTAATATACTACGTAGAATATACATACCTTGTTAGATCTGTCACAACATGAGACGAAATGTTGAGGGCATTATCATCAGTTTGATAAGGATGTGGTGCAACATTGGCGACAACTTCATAATTACCATAGTCTGCCTCTAAATTCCGAGGCGAGGGTAAAGGTTGCATAGGGATGGGTGAGAATTGATCAAGGTAAGTTGGAATGAGAATTAGATCGGACGCAATTGTAGGTGTTAGAAAACGTTCTGAATGATGTGTACGCGCCTTTTTTTGTGGAAGGTGTGCTATAGTAGCTCGGTGCAATGGAGTTAAATCTTGCGAATCATGACATAAGAGTTGGGGGGAAGTGTAAAGAACCAATCCGGTCCTATGCAACTATCCAACAGGGGCGGGACAATACGTTAAAATCATATATGTCTTAAAAGCGGTAGAAAGACTTATAAATCATAAGACATGAATCAGAAAACTTACCAAAGAGGGAGACATATTTTCTTTTCCATTTTGTGGGCACTTAGTGGGTGTGTGACATACTTCTGAAGTTGAAGGTACAATTTGCTTCCAGAGGGTTAGTGTTTCCCGCCTAAATACGCATTTATTCTGGCGCTACAGATAGTTAATTATTGTAATTTAATCCAGAAACAAACAATGGAAACAATAACTTTACCTCGACATTGCACAACCGATTAGGCAAATGTTCATCAATTATTGTAATGAAAAACGGTTGGAAATGCGATGGGACTGTATTGTACTCTACCAATTCCATTTCAGCAAATGGAACATGGTTGGACAGTTGGGAGAGAGCTTGGTGTCGTCTATCCGAATTATTTGTTTTGAGCGTGCGAGTTGGCGTCAATCCTGGAAAGTATTTGGATAGAGGCGGAGTGTAATTCCCAGAACACTCTCTCTTCCGACGTGTGCGTTGTGACAGCTCGCGTGGTGAGCACGTGTCACTATCATTGCGACCTCGCTCACGTCTAGCGCGTTGGACCACAATTTTAGAGTAAATGTAATTTGTTGCGGGAGTCTAAGATAGGAAGTGACGTGTGAAATAAGTTAAACAATTAGTCAAATTGACCCAAAATAGTACATGTGTGCATAAGAGAGAGTTATGTGTAAGAGCGAGAGTGAGGGTGAGGAACTTAGATGTGTTCGAAAGAGAGAGAGAGTTAGTAGCTTTGAACTGGAGTACACAAATAAGATTACACTTGTTAGCAGTACACAAAATATCCCTAACAGTGTAGTGTCTATCGCTCAAACCGAAATACCAACACATTCAGTCTAATAAAAGTGGTCGAATCAATCTCAAACAACCATGATACTACAATTTCACCGATAACAATTACATAGCCCTAAATGATAATCTACGTGAAACCCATTGCGTGTCAAAGGAAATACATGTAAAGTTTACGTGTTAATGGTTAAAAATTTGCAAAACTCGTTAATGAATAACAAAAAAATTAATCATATCAATGTACAAGTTGTTGAATTCAATAATGAATTAACCATATTCTGTAATACATTCAGTAGTAACGCAATAGGATATGAATAATGAATTATTGCTTAAGCAAAATTGACTTATTCAAATTTAAAAATGGTTATTCTATTTGTATTAGGAGCTCCGTAAGTAAGTGAAGAAAGATAGTAAATGCCAATAATAAATTTTCTTGCTTTAGGCACGGGTTGCTCATACCGATTGAGTAAACTAATTTTCTTTTCTAGTAGAACTACTAGCTTTTTCTTTCCCCTTCATCAAAGATGGACCGACACGTGGGTTGTTCAAGTGATTGACATTAGCATTAGCCTATGACGTACAAAATAAGGCATTCGCCTATGAAGTACAAATTTACAGGTATGTCGTTGTTATCAAAATGTAAATTAATCTTACCGTTGTAATAGCAACCTTAATAAATTGAACTGTAGGGGTAATAAAATTTATAAAATGTAGGCACAATGTAATTAATCTTACCGCTTCGCGAAGGTTCGGATCCATCTATAAAAAATAATGATTTGAGACTTAAATACGACAAAATAATAATTTTGATAATAGAAATGACAATAACAGGAAAGAAAAATAAAAACTCACATAACCAAATACGGTGAGGTCAAAGAAATCAGCACTGTACCTACAAAGTTAGCAATATAGTTTAGGAGGATTGAACAAAAGAGTAGGATAGCAAAATTAACGCAATTGAATGATGAACTAAGCTAGAAGGATAGTGAACGTAACAAAGACTTGTGAATTCATTCCATTGTGGTCTATCTGGGGCTGGAATGGTGGTTAGAAACTTTCAGCTGCTTTGTTTATGGGCGAGGATCAAACATGCAAGCTAAATGCATTGCTTTATTGGATGGTCTAGAGTTGATTTTGAGCAATGCATTGGAGGGTCATCATGGATCAGATTTGAAAAATCCTTGAAAATATGAGGTTTCATTTTGAGACGTGTATAGGGGAGCCAATAAGATTGTTGATTTTCTGGCTTTTTTTGCAGTGCAGTCTGGCAGGAGCTATGATTTCTTTGGAAGACTGCTTGTACAGCAAGATCATAGTAGAATGCACACTGCCAGATTAAAGAGAGTGATTGTTTGTAACCAAAGGCAATGGGTTGGATAATGCTCAATGCAAGTGGACTGATGCTTAGTATTAGTGTTTTTTATGAAAGCTGGAATGATGATTGTGGACTGATGATCTATGTAGCTGGACAGAAAATTTTTTAAGTGGTTTTCTACTCAGTATTAGTGGTTTACTTTTTTAGTTGTTTTATGTAGATCATGGATAGTATGATTGATAGCAGAACAGCCAAGGGTATTTACTGTAAATCTGTGAAGCTGTTGATATTTGAATGACTGGGTAGTTGATCTATGTGATAGAACAAATTATATGTTATAATATGTATGGGGTTGAGTAAGGTTACAGGTGCTGAAGTATAGCATCAGGAGGGCATGGAAGAATTTTCCAGGAGCTGAATTAAGAGCTTTAGAGTCCTTCTGCATCAGGTTCCAGATTGAGCTGTGATAAAGGAGCTGGTATGAATCTGCAGTGATTTTATTAGATAGGGCAGGAGCTGAGATGAGGTGCAGGGCCAAAATTACAGTTGTTGTACAGGATATGTTTCGATTGT
>CM042194.1:4404050-4426800 GCA_023539305.1 Ilex asprella | reverse complement strand
AATAGCATTGCTAATAAAAAAAATTACCCATGTCCAATTACGTAGTCTAACACAAAAAATCTCTCAATCAAATATATATAAATATATATATATATATATATATATATTCCAATGGACCCGTGCTTGATTCAAGTCCATCGCTTTACATGGGTTAATTGTGATTTTGATCTCAAGCTTAACATAATAGAGATCAAAATTTTTTATGCCTAAGTTTTAAAACAAAAAATACCGTGTTTAAATCTAGCACAACAAACATTTTTTACTTTTCGGAAGAGAATGCAATCAAACTTGCAATTCCTAAAAGAGAAAGCAAAACGAATTCAATCTAGAAAAAATCACACTTTTTTTCAAGTGATATCAAAGAAAGTTAGCATAAAGTGATTGCAATTTAAATGTTGAAATGCCATGCTCATTCAATACGCATGTTGAAATATGTAAGCAGTGATGTAAGATTATGTAGGTAACAACTAACCCAATTTCATGCCCCCAAATCAATTTTTCTACAGATTCTAACCAAATACCCATAATCCATGCATTGAATTTTCAATGCTTTTATTCTTTAAAGCGAAATGGGATTCTCAAAAGCTATTCTTTTTAAGCAAACACATTCAAAAGGTTTGCATATCAAACACATGGTTTGATCAATCCAAACCATCCATTTCAGTGGGATATGTAACTAACTGGCACACATTGAAAATACATACAATAGATTACCATGCAAGTATTAAACCAGCATTGACAAAAGAATCCAACAAATATAAATACTATCTAACAGCAAGTAGTAAGAATCTCTCAATAGGAAGAATCAAAGATGTACAAAACTAATGTTCATGTACCAATTTTTCTAGACTCATGATTTGACTAAATTAAACCCATTATTAATTGTATACAATTAATAATCTGCGGCAAAGTTGGAAGGTTGTTCAACACTCATGAGCATGATTGATAACTTGGCAAAGATGCTCTTTTCATGTACTCCGCAAAAGCGTCCACCATTCCTTGCAATAAACCATGCACATTAACACAAATCGGTCATAAAGACAACTTAATCGAGTTCAAGCAGAAAATATTGGTCCCACATGAGTGAAACAATATTAGCGGTGATCTTTCGTTAGACTGGGATCAAATACAATCCTGATAGAGAAAATCAAAGTGATGCAAATATCAAGAGAAATCGGCATGATGTTGTTAGGGTGAGTAAGTATTTGATATCATTCTCTAGGCCCTCGTGTACTATTATTTATAGACATGCAAGACACTCATTCAAGTGAATGAACATACCCTTTGGAATGGTCGCAACTCTTGACACAATCGCAACTCTTCTAAGGGCTATGTTGGTTTTTATTCAAACTACATATGCCTCTTTCTCTATGATGTTTCTCCTCATGCATGGGAAAATAACCGCCAATCATTTCATCCATGCATGAGTTACATGTCCTAGTGTGACCACCCAATTCATAGGTCAACAGAAAAAACCCATAATATATAAACCAAAATCAAGAAACCCTACTTGCTGAGCTCAAAACACCCGTACATTACGCTATGTTATGTGACTCTCTAGATCTATGATTCTCTTTTGGGTCGTGCTTTGGAAGGCGATTGTTTCGTCTGGTGGAGCTTCGAGTGAGAGGAGCAGAGAGACGCAAACAAGAGAGAGAGAGAGTAATTGGGTGTATGCTTTTGATTTTGCGCATGAGAGTATTTAGACCGCATGGGAGCGCCTGCAAAATTAAAATTTGGAAAAATTACACTCAAACCTTTAAAATTTGTTACTTAATCACTTAGACCTCTGATATTTAAAATATTACACAAAAATCCCCTAAAATATTCTACTCATCCCCCTCGATTATCTTTAGTATAGACACGTGTGCAAGTTTCTTTTAACTCTCCACCTACAAAGCCTCTACTCAGATTATATGTTGATAAGCTAGCAATCAGCTTCTGCCCAAGAACTAAACAGTCTGTGGGCTGATCAAATGACTGCCAAACCGTTGCATTTTTTTGTCAAAAAGCACAAGGTTCCCCATTTCTGTCAAGGTTAAGCCTGAAACATTCTTACCACTAGTGTTTGTCGACCAAACCAAGGTTCCATCTGCATCTCTCAACACCAAATCTCCATTTTCTGCGAGGTTCACTGTTGCATTAATCTTGACAGGATTGTCTCAATTCGCCACCAGACTACTTGTGGGGGTCTACTATTACCAATACTATTGTTGCAATAGAAGCCACGGAAAAATTGTGGGTTAGAGCTTCCTGCCCTTGCACGAAGAACAGTTCTAAATGTGATATCATCTGAGGAATTCATAGGCATGGGATTGTTGGTCCAGGAGGTCTATAAGTTGGCCATTGTGTAATATAAAGGTGTTGCAATGATCAAATGTGAAGAAGAGATGATCAAAAAAGCAAGAAAGAGAAGAGAACCACAAAGATTCTGAAACTGCCCCATTGCTTCTTCCAATGAGAAGTTCTACTTTTTGGAAAAGAAGCTTGGAGAGAAGGAAAAGTATCAAACAATAAATTAAGAGTGCTTATTGCACAATAATACACTGGTTTGTAAGTCAAGCTACACAGTTTTTTGGTTGCAAGTCAAGTGCTTCATGACTGCCACTCATATAATTATCTAGATATTATTAAGTTTGGCCTTCCTTTTTCTGCTCTGCATTAAATTGGCAATACTTGCAATCAATATTAATAGTCATTGTGGATTCAATAACAATAATGAATTAGATTTTCATAGTAGGTCTAATGGTAAGTCGTACTCATTTAGGGTCGTCCTTAACTTTCATGTGATTACCAAGTATGGTTTGATTAATGGAAATAATGTGGTTTACTAGTTAACTTTGATGGTGTTGTGGTGACGAACTGTCATACCAAGTTAGTAATTATGACTCAAACCAAACATTTCACAATGAAAAATAAAACACAATTGCGTTGTTATAAAGACGTGGCTTTAATTTAGCGACAATTTGCATGGTTTAGGTCTAAATGTGTAAACAATGACTCGTAATTTTCAAAATTTTATTTTGTATATTGTTTCGGTCATTTAGTAACTGATAACATTTTGATGTATTTCGAAAAAAATTCGATCAGTTTTGAAAATAGAATGAAAAAATTAAAAAAATTTAAAATTAATTTTTCAAAATATTGATTAAAATATACTAAAATATCTTGAAATACTTTAAAATATTTTAAAACAATTGTACAAATGCATTAAAATATTACAAAATATCTCAAAACATTATAGGACACATCGAAATATTAGAATTTCAATTTCATCACTTATTCATTTCAATCACCTTGAAAACAAAAATATTTCGGATGTATCGACTATTTCAAAACGAAATTTTGATCCTTCCTCCAGATGTTGCCATTGTCTACTGCCATTAAAATGATTTTAGGGATCTTTCTTCAGCTGACCTGATTTTCCATTATCCAACCCTCACTTGTTCAACATTTCCGGTCAGACATACTCCAAAACAAAAGAGTGAAGGGTTATTAAATGCGCAAACAAGTGATCGTCGTCTTGAAATAGCAAGACAAACTTAGGACCAAAGATCAAAATTTCGTTTCGATGAGCTTACAAACGAAAACATTTTGGTAATATTTAGGAAACATTTTAGAAACAAGATGGAAATAAAAAAAAATTGAAATTTTATTTTTGAAACATTAGTCAAAACATTCTGAAACATAAGTCGAAACTCCTCGAAACATGGGAATTTTGATATTCAATCAATAATTCATTTCAGTTTCCATGTAAACGGAAACGTTTTGAACCGAAATTTAGGGGTTGTTTGGTAACATCTTTGTTTTCGCGTCTTCAAAAAAATCAAAAATAGAGATAATTTTTGTCTCTGTTTTGTGATAAACACTAAAACAGAAAACATGTTTGGGAATCATTTGTATTTATCAAATTATAAGAACAAAAATAATAAACATGTTTGGTAACTACTTTAAGTTTTATCCTAAATATGTTTTATACTATCTCATACAACAAAATATAAATCCAAAAATTTCTTAATCCAAAACATACACTAATTCATCAAAGAACACCTAAAGAAAGATAATTAGATTACATAATTCATTAATCACATTCATACATCATATTGTTTAATATACAACCAAATACACACATTAATAAGTCATATCACTTAACTAAAATTCTAATAATTATTACAAATACCACGAACAATAATGCACAAATAAAAATCAAATTAAAACCACAACAAGCAAGCATGAAAATAGTGATCTATTTCTTCTCTCTCCATCTTGACTGGGCTTGAGGAATCACATGATGTTCATTTGTAATTGTGTTATACTCATCAACCTATATGAAATAATTATCATGCTCACGCCATCATGGACAACGATAAAAAGCTCGCCCATTATTTGTTTTGGTCCTTGTGACCAAAATATTCATGTTCCCGGATCCACACAAGCATGGAAGGCTAATACACGTCATTATAACACACCTAATTACATTAACATTAACAAGGAAAAATTAGTTATAAACATTAAATTTAATATAACAATGCAAGTATCAACACATTTTTACCATCATAATAAATAATAACATTAGGACATGTATCAATGGTGAGTTGTTGTCCACAATTGATTAGCAATTGTATCTCTGACACAAGTCATTTGACGCAGCTGATTCGGACTTAGATCTAATTCGATTGGGACCTGTGAACTTGATCTTGCAACAGTTCTTTCATTATCAACAAATTCTCTTCTTTCTCAGTCGTCAAATAACTGATCTTGCCGAGAATGCATTCTTATGAAGTTATGGACTATACAACATGTTGTGGGAATGTATTTATGTGTTCTTAAGGGATATGGAGGCATTAGCTTGAGAATGGGAAAACGAGCCTTTAGAACTCCAAAAATAACGTTCTATCACATTCTGAAGTAAAGAGTGACGATGATTGAATAGTTCTTCTTTATCGGTTGGTTGTCAACCCCTACCTCTATACTGATGCAGGTGATATCTCTCACCACGATACGGGGACAGAAAACCAAACATGTTTGTGTAGCACGAATCCACAACATAGTATTTATTTGTCAAAACTTATAAGTGTAAGATCTGTTGTCTAGTTTTATGTATAAGTATTATAAATTCCATGATTACGCTTACCCTCTGGCGGCATTGAAAACTTGTTGGCAGAGTTAGCAACACACTCAGCAAATATTCTTTAGTCATGAGCAGTACCCTCTCACTCACTCATCACAAATATAAAGCACATGTCAAAAGAACATGCACACGTTATATTTTGAGTTGGTACAACACACTTCACATAGTATGGTATCTGGGAATCCGCTGGAACACGTGCATCAACGTGAGTTCCATCAATGGCGCCAGCACAATTCTTCAAAGAAAAAAACACATGAATGACATTGAAAGTAGTGTTTTGTTACAAGATATATTTCAAATTACTGTCACTTACCTTAAAGAAAAGGCAATATCTCAGGTTAAAACGAATCTAAGGTTGAATTATACTAAAATCGAGAGGGCTGATGATATCAACTCCAAGCCTACAAACTGCTTTCAGAACACGATTAAAGTATTTGGAAATGATCTCTCACGAATGCTGAAACTTTTTAGCTACTATGCGATTTCACTCATTATGTGATATTATTAATAAAAATATAGCAACTTGCTCTTTCACAATTACAAACCTTGAGTATTTCAACCCTTTTTCTTTTAATGCCTCACAAAAACAACACGAACACGGATGTGTCCATTCTAAATTACTCATAGCACATATTTTTCATGTTCATGTAATAGCTCCAACACATAATCATGGCCTATAAGAGCAGATGTTCTACATGGTCACTATAATGTATTTTGATTATCTAATTTTATTGCAGTCAATACAACAGACATCTCATTATCACTATCTAATATCATATCCAATTCTTCATCTGAATTCATTATTGAAAATTCAAGTCTACCTGTAATATCCATAAGTAATGCACATATCAGACAGTTATCACAAAACATTATAAGTACGCATAATAATTAAACATAATAAATCCCAAAAATTACACATCCAAAATGAAACTTCCTTATGCATCTCAAGTACGACAATCTAAAGTACAACCATCATAGGTGGGTAATAAAGTCCTTCTTCCTATGATCTAGCATAGACAAGAACATCTTCCTATAGCTCATACCATCTCTAAAAATCTTAATGGCATTTGTGTATGAAGTTGCATCAATGTCCTCAAAAGAATTCAAAGCAGCCACACATTATTCTAAAAGATCATCATTATGTATATTAGTCTCACTATCACCACATGAAGTCATCATCATAGAAGCACTAGATATCTTATAATCAATATACTCTACCTTCTTCTTTGAACTCTCAACCAACACATTAAGGACAAATGTAAGTGCTAGGCTACAATTATCCATCTTCCTACGATGACTGCTTGTTGGAGTGGTAGACCTACTTCGAGGATAGCAGTTTGTCCCTTTTTCCTCGTTCGCCTCACCATCATCAACCTTAAGTGACAAATCAAAGGTAGGGTCTTTATCTGCCTCGTTATTCGAGGGAAGTTGGGTGAATGGATGAGAATTATCACTGGTTACAGTTGTCTTTTCATAAATCCTACACAGCTTCTCATAATGTGGACACCTTTTTTTTTCATGAATTGTCTGGCATGTTTATTAATCTATATTAAATGTAAGTAATGAAAGGTAATCAATACTTATCAACCTAAAATCATTTGACGTTGTGGTTAAAAAATAAAAATGGATAGTAATCAATACTACAACATATCTTGCACAAATCCTTCCAAACCTCATCCTCCAGGACAATGGTTTTCTTCACGGGGTCCCAACCAACTCCAATTTGATACAACTGTTTCTTGAAAGCATGATAAACTGGTCTCAAATTATTAAACTTTCTCCTTAGTTGTCCATATGTGTAATTGTACCATGTGCTTAATCTCATGTTTGTTATGAGATTTTTCCACCCAACTTTGTCAAAAGTAGTATTTAGTCTATTCCCCACTGCTACTTCACTATCCATCAAGTCAATGAAAATTGCTTCCTATTGGACGTCCATATGGCTACATTTTTGTGAAGGTCAACCTCTACAACCTCATCATCATGAGTTTATTCGTTACCCGTTTCCATCTACAACAATTTCTCAATTATACTAACAATTTTTCAACCACTACACATAACTACACTACTAATTCATAAATGCAACCCAACATGCATTTCAACACTATCAACATATATTAAACACACACACAGAGTCACCCACAAATTTCAAGCAAACAAAGTCTGGTTAGTCAGAAGAAGTAATACGAGTAAAAAGTTCATTGATGATGAGCTTAATTGTAATTATAAGTTGACAGGAAAAACAAGTTTGAATTGTAATTGTAATTATTAGCTACCAACATTGTTTGAAGCCTTTGACAAATATAAGTTGACAAGAAAACAAGTCTAACACACAAACTCACACATACCACACACAGTCACACAAAACACACACACAACACACATTCACAGAACACATACAGACAGACCACACACAGACAGACCACACACTCACACAGACAAGGACCAAAACACACACAAACAAAACACACTCACAGACCACACACGCTCACATAACACACACAGACATACCACACACTCACAGAACACACACACGTTCTCTGTCTTGTTTCTGTTTGCAAGCCAAGAGAAGACTCACAGAACACATAATCATTAGCTTTGTAATTTTTTTCTGATATTATTAGAGAAAAAGATCATGTCGCAAAACACACACAGTCACACAAACACACATAAACCACACATACAGATCACACAGTCACACAGACACCAATAGAAAACACACAGACGCACATAAAACACACACAGACTCAACACACAAACATAGACATACACATAACACACACATACCACACACATAACACAGTGTCACACAGACACAAACAGAAAACACGCAGACGCATACAAAACACACACAGAACACACACAAACACACATAGAACACACATACTCTGCACACCCGATTTTTTTTATAATGCAAATGAAAAAAGAGGAGGGTTTCTGATGGATTTGTACATACAAATTTTAGGGAGAAATGAAAAAAAAAAGGCGGTCCATCATAGACCTGCACACAAAACTCACCCCTTTCTCTCTCTCTCTCTCTCTCTCTCTCTCTCTCTCTCTCTCTCTCTCTCTCTCTCACACACACACACGCATACTCTGCACACCCAAATATTTGGTAATAAAAAATGAAAAAAAAGAAGGGGATTTCTGATGGATTTGCACACGCAAATTTTAGGGAAAAACGGAAAAAAAAAGGTGTCCATCACAGATCCGCACACAACTCACCCTCACACACACGAACTCACACACAGATACAATCATCACAAATCTGGCCTTGTATATATATATACATCTATATTACCTTACATTCATAGATCTGACATATATTTGAATAGATCTGGCATATATTTGAATGGATACACTTACCTTACATTCACAGTGACAGATAAATCAATGGACCAACAGATAAAGGATCATCTAGAGATCTGTGACTGTAAGCCTCTTCTTCATCCCAACTGTTGGACTCATGCCATCGTGGAGGAGAAGAGGGTCATTGAGATAGAAAGTCGTTCACAGAGAGAGGATGTGAGAACGAAAATGAAAAAAAAAACTCTTTTATAATTCATCACATGATGTAATTTTTGTGGCTAACAAGAGTCGAAGTTTTTTTTTTTTTTATTAGAACAAGAGTCGAAGTTGAAACCACATTAAAATTCATCTTCTGCCAAAACACGTGTTTCGTGTTTCGGGTGTTATCTAAAATACAATTTTTTTATTCCCATTTTTTTTTGGCTTGTTTCCAAGACAACTAAGATGAAACAAAAAACAAAAACAATTATCAAACACGTTTTTGTTTTTCATTTTTGACAAAAATTGAAAATAAAAACACAAAACAAGAGACAAAAACACCAAACAAACAGCCCCTTAGTTCCTTGCATAGGTCAAAGCTTTAAGATTCCTGGAATCTTAACAAAATATCACTGTTAATAACAAGATTGCCGAGGGTTACTCCAAACTCACTTCGAATGTAATACATCCAGTCCATACTAAAGTAGTATAAAGAAGGTAAGTTATGTCTCTGAGTAGTGATTACAGCAAACATAACACAACTTAGCCTTCCCAACGGCCTGCTTAGGTGTTGCACCTTCTATTATTCAACTTTCTCCATGAATGTGGCCTTCAATTTTCTTCATACTACAAAACTTTCTGACTTACCCCTAATTGAGACAATAAAATGGTTGAATAATAACGATGCCCCAGCTTTGCCAAAAAATCATTGAAGTGCTCGACAAAGTCCTTGCCACTTCATGTTATAGTTGAAAGGAATACGAATATCTGAAGTTATCTTTGTCTAGGAACGAGCTCTTCTTTTAGTGTTGTTAAAAACTCTCTCACTGCACGGATAACAGGGAGAGGATTCTCAAGATGGGCAGCATGCCCGCAGTTAGGAATTTCAACTCTCACTGCACGGATAACAGGGAGAGAATTCTCAAGATGGGCAGCATGCCTGCAGTTAGGAATTTCAACTCTCACTGCACGGATAACAGGGAGAGGATTCTCAAGATGGGCAGCATGCCCGCAGTTAGGAATTTCAACTATTGCTGGATGATCTCTACTCCATGTACCAGAGTTGATTATCGAGCACATGTCCTGAGCAATCCTCTTAAACTTTGCATCTCTCTCTCCAACAATCAGCAAAACGGGTACTTTGCAGTGTTTCAAATCTTCCCATAATGGCCTATCATACAACGAAGAAAAATGTTCAACTGATTACAGAAAATTTTCTGAGAAACATAGCTCATGCAAGAGATGAATATCTCGGCACAGCCTAGATTATCAAAATGCACATGCCAGCCCACTAAAGCAGCCTTAGGTTGGGTGGCTGTATACTTGTATTTACCTGAGTAGTTGCCCTTGTGTGTGGAATGGACAATTTTGATTTGATATGGTGTTAGCTCGTGGTACAATGATGCTATTGTTCCCATGAACTTATTCATTATCGTTTGCCGGATAACATCTATTTAGATAACATACTTTAAAGAATTCTTTTTCCCCAAGTACATGACCTAGTTCAAGACAACAACATGATCATTTGTTCAACCCCTTCAAATGTTGTACTGAAGGTGATTTAGCAAGTATAGCAGTTTTTTGAAAAACTGTAACTCCCTATATAGATGAAAATTGGAAAAACTATAGAAACTTACAGCTGCCTCCCAACACTTGAATCAGATAAAACTTTAGCAAGAGTGTGCACATCATCTTGCTGCAAACGGTTAGCTACTATTCGCTTGAAATGTGGATGGCCTCTTAAGCTGCAGGTTTAAAAGATATTATCTAGCTGGCCATACATTTAAGCCAAAAAACTAGTACAACTAAAGCAAGAATAGAAGCAAAGATTTGAAGGAGAAACCCAGTAACTACCTGCTCCACAGCTCTCCAGCATACCAGCTGTCTAGAAAGACCTCTAGGCCATACGAAACAAGGGAGCATGCTCTGAAATCATCTTTAGCACTACGAACTTTCCTTGCCTCTCTATCAGTCAATCCGGGGCTTCCAGAAATTATAACAGCTCCTTGAACCTAATATAACATATGCTACTTCTACGTTAGCTGCTTGACTATATATGCTGCTTGAAATGAGAAAAAAAAAATCCAATACATCCATGAATTACCTTATCACTGCATTTCAGGGCCATGTACAACGCAATCCTTGCACCCATTGAGTATCCAACAAGAGTAACTTTCCTAGGCGTAAGCTGATGAAACAACTTGCATAGCATATCTCCAACTACCTCAATTGACCAATTTGGCTCTTGTGCTGCCTCGGACATATTTTGCAACTTAGATCCCCCATGTCCAGGAAGATCAATTGCAACACATCTTGCAGATCCTGAGATGGCCTTCATGATGGGAATCCAGTCTTCACCAGTTCCAAACAAACCATGAAGAAACACAAGTACACTATTCTGCATCAATTGGAAGAGTGAGCAAGTAAGAAACGGGCATAATTATGAGTAGATAAATTTAGTCCTTTCAGAGCGCAATGAGAACTACAGAAAACAGACCAATTTAACAAGCTAAGCTGATGGCATGGAAGTGATCCAGCCACTTTCTAGAGGAAATAATGACAGATACAAACCTATGTAGGACAGACATAATTGTTCAAATCCCAACATGAAAATTGCTACATATAAATAGGTAGCAGAAATTATCACAGAGGCTCGTAAACTACACGCAAGAAGCAATTGTAAATATATTTATATGCATATAGTTTATATGAAGTAATAAAGCAAAAACATATCTGAGGGCAAACTATTCAATGTTGCTGACAAAGTATGATACATTGGGACCAGAAAACAAACCCATATCTTTTTCATAATTCAGAACCATGCTTTTATGTTCTATGCAATATCTTCGTCCAATATTTTCAGTGTTGTCTAAATATCTGTCATTATGTGGGCAAGTTGTAGAGTTCTCTAGAGTTGGCGGATGGCAGGAAGGATACATCTTAATAAACAAATATGACTGTATATGGATAACGTATAGATCCTTGCTTACATCAACGCTTGGTCCAATCTCTTGAATATTGAAGGAGAAGGAGAAATGCTCTGAGTCGACTGATAACTGGTAATTACGAACTTGCTCCCCAGTAAAGGTTCGAACAATGGCATTTTTATTGATCTGAAATTTCTGCAGCAGCTGAACAGCATCAACAATAGATGCCTCCACAAAGCCACTGCGTGGATTACGACAAATTTTCAGAGGCTCAGTCGTTACATCTTCTTTAAGCCATCGGTAAGTCCCAAGACCATGGACGACGGATAATGCTGGTTCCTTATTCATCACTCTACACAAAGCTGCATTTTGAAGCTCAACATAACTAGAGAACTGAATATAAGCCAACAAACCTAGGCCACTTTCAAATGCAGCACTGACAACAGCCATCTTCCCATGCTGCTGAGCCCATCTTGCAATCAGTGCAGCATTTTCAAAACCCCCAACAATGCTTGGTTTGATAACCTGACAAGACCCATCATAGCAAACTCAAATTAGCAGAAGATCCTTTCCCAATGGTTGCAACATGTTTTAACAAGATTTCGGAGATGAGACACCAAGGCCACAACACTCATTTTAGGGATTGAAAAACTTTTTCACCTGCTTGTATCCTAAAGTTTGTTAGTAGCTATAGTTTTGATGCTGCAACATAAATGTAGGTCTTCAGCAAGTAGTATTAAGAACAACAATAATAATAACTAAAATAAGCATTAAAAACTTATGACATCTAGATTTCATGTAGACAGAGACAATAACACCATTCTATGAAAACGCTTGCTTGGGTTGACTTGTATCCAATTGCTGAAATGTAGTAGGCATGATGTTTTAATATGGCTAACATTGAGTGTAAAATGGATTTTACCCCCTTGTGATTAAAAAATAACCAAAAACAACCATGTGGTTTTTAACTAATGTACTGCCGCTAAAGAAACAACTGTAATGGCAACAACATTCATCAGATTGTGAATGTGGCTGTTGAAATTGAAACTCAGTTTGTCTGTGATGACCTCCCATGAGAAGTGATTGGTACGAATTTAACACACTGAGCCAATTTATACAATTGGTTGTTGACTCCCCTCACAATTCAAGCCAATGCCACCCCGTATCTCTCTCCCTTGAAAATTTCTTCTGTGTAAAGCCAATTTGGTTAAAGAATAGGAACATGTTGACATAATAGCAGATTCTATGGACCTACAAGAGTATATTTCAATTTTCAATTTTCAATTTTTGCCTTTTGAATTGTTAGTTTTTTTATTCCATTATTTTAATTGAAGCTAGAAGAACAACGGAAAGAGAAAGAGAGGACGATTTAAAACCATAAGCGGCTAAAATGCTACACAGCTAATCATGGAGGGTACAAGAGAGTTTAACCTAATATTGAATACCCATACTTTGCACTTGGATCTCAAGCAACAGTGAATAACAGGAACAAGATCAGCAAGGCAGAGGTTGTTCTCATTAAATTAACATATGATTGGAAAGTTTTAGATAGATTAGGTTGCCATCTGAGTGGATGAAAATCTTTCCCAGAAAAAAAAATTAGGTTGAGATCACTAAAAGGGGAAGCATACCACCAAATGGAGCCCAAACTACAAGAGGTATATTTTAATGGAATACATAATCCACAAACTGAGAAAGGCAATGATGACGATACACTTTATACTTACAACAGCAACTATTCTTGAGTGGGTGAATTTTGCAAGCACCTCAAGATGGTTTTCAGCAATATTGTCCAAGGTTTCATCCAGTGCTACAGGTAAGCCAGTTTCTTCACAAAATTTAATTATGTCATCTTCATTCCTAACTGGTTCCTGAAATAACAAAGATTTATAATAGAAATTCGAGGGTGAGGGTGGATTGGAGAGACCAAATGTTTAACATTACTTGCAGAAGGTGGTGTGCTACAATTCTACACATTGAGCGTTATTCATTTTTAGGGAGTTGGAATGAGTAGTACGGGCATATTTGCCATGTTCCCATGGAGCATACCTCAATATATTGCAGGTCACAGTTTTTCACAGCAAACCCAAATCTAATTGCTTCATCATAGGTCCATTTCCGATTCGCATCAGCACGGAGCTCAATCTGGTGCCCAACCTTCTTTCTTACTTCCTGTATAACTGCAGCATCTTCAATGGGATCGGCTCGACGTGCTACCTTTAAGTGGAGAATTAACCAGTTAACATATAAACTAATCTGAGGCTGACAAGATTGGCTGAAATTATAGTTTGCCAATAATAACCTATTAAGTATTTACAACGTTTTATAACATCTCATTTGGAACAGAATAAAATCTGTATATCATAATTTGGAAAATATCATCTAACCTTTAGCTTTATTGCAGAAAACCCTTCTTCTGCAAGTGTAGTGGCAACATAAGCGACATCCCTGGGAGTCCCATTAGAATCGACAAGGGCACAAATTTTAACATTTTGTGACTTCCATGATATTTTTTCTTGCTTATCCGCATGCAAATATAGTATATTCAATAAACTTGAACATTCCCTAGCTGCTATAGCATTGAGGACAGCCATCTCCAAACCACATCTGACACTCGGACAAATTGAACCTGGCTACATAACAAGGAAAGAATGGACCAATGGAAACTTAACATCAAAGATGGCAAAGTTTAGGATTTTGACTAGAAATAAGATCTCCTTTCCCTCATTTTTCCTAGCTGTTATTTTCTGTAGGCACACATCACATATGCAGAATCAAAATACATGGACCTACCGGGATTCCTAAACTGTTCCATATCCAAGATGAAAATGAGCCCTTCAGCAGAGGAAGAAAATAATCAATCTTAGCTCCTCCTATGATACGACCAAGAAACCGAAGTTGCTCTTCAGCATCCAGCAGGTTTTCTTTGTGTATTTCCAGAGGTGCTACCTATTTAAAATAGTAATACGCATAAAACAGGAACGAAAAGGATTTAAAAAAAATAATGTGCAGCTAATAAGAAGAAAACATGAGAATATAAAAAGAAAACCAAAAGGAGGAAGAGAAAGGAAAGGGGAAAAGGATAAATGGAAGGCTGTAGACGACAAATATGTATGAGATGTACATTTTCTAAAAAAAAATTGGTTATGATTACTCCGTGACAGCCAAAAAGCATAGAAAAGAGAATTAAAGAAATGATTTGTAATGTATGAGTTACTATGTCACTATATAAACTTGCCCTCTTTTCAGAAATGTTCCCTCTGCTATCAAAACCATGCACCTAAAATCAATAATAATGAAGTCCCTTCCTCCCAGCCATGCTCCTCGTGTTAAACAACAGCAACTTGACATTCAGATTTTAATCTTCTTCTACTCCCAAACCAACCCAAAACTGAAGCACTGTGCGTATTGTCAAGCTGGGAAGATCAACTTCTTAAAACAATAAGGAAAGTTCACACCTTATACAGTGATTAGTTTTTTCAATGGAGAAACAAAAACCTTGGTGCGTTAAGTTATTTTCTAAAGGTAAAACAAAGAACCAGTAATCCCTATAGTTGAGTACCATTAAAAATTTAAAATAGATAACCGAACAACCACCTCAGTAGCAATGACCACACCAAAACATTCATTTTTCAAATCCAAACAAGAAAGTAAACACTATTCAGCTTCATCTTAGACAATTTTACATCATTGCCCTTCTAATTTTATGAGGATGTGTAAGGTCTTTGGATCTTCAGTTATAAAGTCTTAGAATCTACGTAATTACCAAAAAATATTTATATGGCAAACAAAGGTAACTTTCAACTACATAGGAAGGCATTGTCAGCATACGAAACCCAAACGTCTAGCATTTCATACTACCAATTTTAGTGTCTTCACACTCTGCTTATGTTTGTACGTACATACATATCGTTAATAATTAAAACTGTATCCTCCAAATACAGTAGTGCCTCAAAAACAGAAGTTTTATCTTTTATTTTGTTCATTCCAATTATCAGATGACAGCTGCAATGACCAAACTTCATATTTTCTTGTGCTAGTTTCAGTTTAAAGAAAAGAAAAGGCCTACAGGCATTTTCACAAGAGTGTCAATGAATATCTGATTTAGAACATTGAAACATCAAATTTTTCCCATTTCTTGTTGTGACAAAGCTCCATCTATCTTGTTGATGGATAATAGATTGCATATCACCAGTTGTTCTTAGTTCTTTTTAACATGCCATAGACTTTCCTCCTTACTATGGCAAAGCAGCGCAAGAAACATTTATTAGGGTGAGAAATATGATAATCTGTTTAGTTAATGGGCAGGGAGTAGGACGTAATCAGAAAACCATCTTTCTATGGGGATGAGTGGTCATCACAAACCGATTCATCCAATGGAAAGCTATAGAGCAAGATCAAGCCACAGACCCATCCCATGGGTAGTAATACATATCCTTCTATGGACAAAATGTAGGTGAAAACTTCAAAACTTGTATATGGCATACATTGGCTCCATGGAACCGCATAAATGTGGTAATCACAGGCTTTACTTTAGTATAGTCATTCTGACAAGATTTGTTATGCAATCATGGTTAATAACAAATAACATATCTGTACAACGAAAGGGCACCAGACTTACCATCCTACCAGCTGAAAATAAACATCATCCACACAGAATACAAGAAAAAGAAGGAAAACATAAAAGCTAAACTAACCTCCCCAAACCCTACACTTCCATCATCTAGAGATAAAGCTATAATGAAGCCTTCTCTATGCAATGTGGTAAGATCAGAATTGACAGAAGCAGAAGTTGGTGGAGCGGAGAGCTGAACTCTGTCATGACAACAATTGGGAAAATGTATATCAAAGATTATCATGACTTTACACTACCTGAGAAAAATTTTAAACTTGTCCATCAGATAGAACTCACCTATACAGAGAATACTCCATCTTATAAATTTTGCAAATCATGAAGCCATTGAAGATGGAATCTGTAACTGAAAGTCCTGACAGGATACCTAAAGCATCATCTGCTGCTTGACAAGCAAACTTTTTCAAACTACTGGAAAAGAGGCACAATGTATAAGCATACCATAAAGGTGATAACCTGTTAATCTAGAAGCTATAAATTAAGCAGGGATAGAACCTGACTACCTGCGGAAGTTTGCATTGGCATCAATGCTGCTCTCAACTTCTATGACACAATCAGTATCATCCTGTTGAGATGTGAATAAAGCATCTAGCAGTTCAATTTTTGTCTGCACTTGCACATGCTTCACACTGCATAATATAGTGATGTTCTTAAACTAGGACACAAGTAGTTGTTTGCTACTGTAGCAAACAATGTGAAAATCAACAAGAACACAGTGATGTTTGCATATATTGTTATATTGCTATTCTAGAGATGATGAGTACGATTGTAATTTCTTGGATTCAGTTTAATATAAATATATGCATGAAGGGATGGATGTCACAACTCATACTAGAAACCCTGTTTTGTATTACACTGTTTCCTTCACCCAGGAGCGGATCTGCTGTGGGGGAGTGGGGATTGGCTTCAGAAGAAATAGACATGACTCGGCAAGAGAAAGAAAAACTAAAAGAACAGTAGAGAGGAGGAACACTAGTTAAGTACTCCCTAATAACCCTAGGGTCTACACAGTAACTACCCACACCAATGATTCGTACATGTCGAGAATGCGTGGACAAGATTGTGATGGAATTAGTAATAGGAAGGAAGAATCCAATGGCCTCAAAAATCTCATTATGAAGGAGAATAAGTTTGTTTTCTATATTCATTGTTATGTTCATCAACTTCAATTAGCACTTATGGTTGTCACCAAAAATCACAATCAAATTGTTTTACTTTTCAATGTTGTTGTCAATTTGTTGAATGTTGTTAGAGCTTCATGCAAACCCCAAGATATTTTGAGAGAGAAGCAAAATAATAGGCTTATTCAGACGGTAAGAAATGGAGAAATTTCAAATAGGCATTTTGTTGCATTAAGAAAGTAGTCTCCAACGGGCAAGTAATAGACGTTGAGGCTCTCACTAATACTATGGTACTCTCATAAACATAATTGTTATGTTCTCTTCCGTAATTGATGTGCTTTAGGTTGTAGCAGAGGATGGAACAAATTTTGATGGAAGAGATAAAACAGGTGCCTTATTGGATTCAATTCAATCTTTTGATTTCATATCTATTATGCATTCGATTAAAAGTATACTGGAAATTACAAATGAGTTATCACAAGCATTATAAAGAAAAGATCAATGCATTGTAAATGCTATGAGCTTAATCAAAGTACCTAAGTAACAACTACAAATGATGAGGGATAATGGTTGAGAAGCTTTATTCACTGAGGTTTCGTCTTTTTGTGGTAAATATGATATTGTTCTTTTGAATATGGATGATATATATGTAGTTCGAGGGAGGTCACAACGTAATACTCAACGATTTACTAATCTGTGCCATTTTGCGTTGGATTATTTTATACGGTGTTAGATATGCAAATTCACAAGCTTCACAATCGTTTCACAAAGATGAACTCTAAGCTACTTCTTTGTTTGGCATGTCTATATCCACATGATTCATTATTTGTTTTTAGTAAAGAGAAGTTGATTCTTTTTACTCAATTTTACCCTTCTGAATTTTCTACCAAAACCTTGCGATATTTGACAATCAATGGAGACTTACATACTTGATGTGTGCTCAATGAATTTTCCAAAGTTAAAGGAATTAGTGGCATTGCATAGAAGTTATATCCTTTGGTTTATCTACTCGTGAAACTAGCATTGATCTTGTCATTTACAACTGCAACAATCGAAAGAGCATTTTCAGTGATAAAAGTTGACTATGCAACTGAATGGAAAATCAATGGGTGAATGATTGCTTGGTTGCATATATTGAGAAAGAAATTTCAAATATCATAGATAATGAAATGATCACATAACGCTTTCAAAATATAAAAACTCGTTAGGAATAACCATGAGGATCTATAGGATGTTCGAAAATTTGGTTTTTTCCATGTATAGACTCAATATATTATCGAGCACTATTCTTTTGGTACAAAATTTTTTTGTTAGGTTGTGTTGGTAACTTTATGGTGAATTGTTTTTAGCTTCTTTTGTATAACGCTCATGTACACCTTTAATTGGCGTCATTTCAATGAAACTATACTTTTCTGAATATCTGGAGTTTGGGTGTTGATATGGTTTAGGTTGTCCTCGCTACAAATGATGTATGGCTCCAACCCTGCCTTCACCTCTCCTTTCTTTTCTTTCACTCTCTTTTTCTGGTCTACATTCATCAGGCTTTCCGCCGGGTGACATCAGTGTTTGTGCAGCTAATGGCTATTGATTCGAGCTGAGGTAATTGATTTTGGTGTTTTTTTCAGATTTGACAATTCATCTTGGTCCATTTTCTTCTGATGTACATATTGTACCGCAAATGGGGGAATATTCAGTTTGTAAGAAAGTGCATGCATTTCTCTATCAAATGCTCGAACAGTATGATTGCATTACATTATAACGTGGACAACACATAAGAAAAATATGATTATAGCAGTCAAATGGAAGTACACTTGATTATCAATAATCAGGGAAAACACAATAGACAACCTATTATGTATTCACAAACCATGTGTTTTCTTACCCATGTGCCATACAGAGGTTGGAGATTGAAATATTATGAGACGTGTAGAAATATTGATCTAACACTCTGCGTTCAGTTCTATCTGCAATGGGAAGGAGACTGAAGATTGCACCACCATGATTGTTTATCACAAGTATGGTCATTGGTTTCCGCTGTATCCTTCAAACATAAGACATTGTATTACAATTGAGAACTGAGGTTAGATGATGGGCCTTTCGCTAACACATATGATACTGCAACAATTATATTATGTGATTAAAACTGACAGATAAGGAAGCAACCACCTATTTTGGTATGCCAACAGCAAAAAAGAGAAAACAATAAAAACAGCCAACAGAAGGCCAGACAAACTTCTTTAACAGAAAATTCTGACATGAGTTTGTGATGATTAGTATTTAAATTTTTAAGTTGTGGCCGTTCATATCCCGCAATATCTCAACAATCATTGATAAAGTTTGGTTGATGATTAGTATTTAAATTTTTTGGTGTTAAATGATTTCCTTTCATGCAAATATGATAAAAGTTTGTATAGCAAACAATGATATATGTGTTTTATTGATATGGGGTTGGAAAAACAAAATAATAGTGAGGGCTATGACACTAAAAGCTCTCAAGAAATCATATCAGTAATAATATAGTTGTGTTCTGCATTTTGTTTGGCAAGGCAATGCTTCTCCATGCAAGTATGCATAGATGATATCTCACAAATCACAATGTACAATATAAGCATAATTATACACTGTAAGAGCGTCAAGATATATGGACAGAACTCATTACCGTTGTTTGAGTAATGCCAATCCATTTGTATCGTGCAAAAAAGAAACATCTCCAACCATACAAAGTACCTGAACATAACCAAATAGGTGTCACCCCATGTAATTTTATCATTTTGAGTCATATTAAGAAACATCAGCAAGCTAACAGTAAGCAGCAATCAACTTGAACAGATTTTTGAAAAAAAAGGATACGCTAACAGATACAGAAAAGCCAACAAGATAATCGCATGTCAAAGGTTGGAAACAAAAATAAAATCATTAAGTATATCCCTTGTGAAATGTTCAAGGAAACAAATAATAGGAAGAATCATGGATTGGAAGCAATAAGACTGGTCCATTAATTGAACAATACAGTCAGTGCATCGACGGAGTTCTTGTAAACACAAACAAATATACGAGGTAAACTCACACTCCATAGCATGAAAATGAGTTCAGTTACCATCCAGTATAAAAAATGGTCTCAACTAGCATACCAATATTTCATTCATCGCCAGGACAAGTTTTTAAGAAAAACAACACAAAAGAAACCAAGCATTTGGATAATCACACTTGATGGAACACTTCAAAAGCTAATAGAAGCACAGATCTAAAACAAAATTTATAAGTAAACCCACTTAAAAATCATGATTAGCAAGTAAACTCCTAAAAAAAAGTTTCTTTAACTAATATATGTTCAGCTACTCACTCGTTTGTTGCATCCAACAGCAAAACCAACAGCAGTGCTAAGCAAACCATCGATACCACTTGCTCCTCTATTCCCAGCCACCTGTATCCAGTGACATGGTAATCCTGAGCCTGATTTCATAGCAGAACTATGGGTACATTTTGCCCAGTTACATCCATATATGTCTGCATCACGTATTGGCATGCTGTTTCCGATAAAAATAGCAGACTCGCACTGAAGCACTTCAAAAATTATACGCGCAACATAAGGTTCAGTCAAGGAGTACTCGGAATGGATAAGAAATGATATCTCCCACGCAGCCTACAAAATAGAGTAACAAAATTCTAAAAATCATGCAGAGAAAGGAAGAGAAGTGACAAACAGCAGATCTACCGATCAAGTCTAGGTCCAGGACTAAAAGTGTCAGACTAGAAACCCAGTATTGAGACCCTAAGTGAATTCGAATCCATTTAAACAAACCAAGTAGAAATTAAACATAGCCTCCATGCAAAGGAGCCAATCAAAAATGTGAACTGTTGAAGAAAGTGACTGGAATGTGATGAAGGGAGAAAGAGGCATAGGAAAATGCCAATGAATATATTTCATAATGTTCCATCAATCAATACATGAGCTCTATACGAGTATATTCTAATATAGTGGAACTTTTTACAATGAATTCTAAGATCATGGTTTCATTCGAGACAATCTGATTTTTGATGATACAGTTATAATTATAGCTAATCAACACAATTTTGCATTTTCTTCAGTTAACCACTTAAAATCTCCCTTGAAAATACACTACCTTTATTGTGCAGATTCATAACGTTGAGCCAGTTACTAATACTAAAGGGAAAGGAGGGAAAAGAACTCCTTAAGCCACAATTATAAAGCACGCGTTATCACTCCACTCAATTTAGGGGTGTGGACTTATGGAGTTCTTCTACTTTAACATGCAGCCTATTCATTTCTTTCCATATGCACCACAAGAAATCCAATGAATTCCACGGCTCCTAGCCCTATCTTAGCCACTAATGTTCTCTTAACTGAATTTTTCATACATCAACATCACACAAGCAAGCTTGAACAAAGAAAAAAGGCTCCACAACTCTCGAGCAACATGCAGCCAACCAAATGGATAACACAATTCCCTGCCTTGTTTCAAGGAATCAAGCTTCTATGTTTATTAACAAGAAGTTAATGATGATATTATGTTGAAAAAAATAAAGAAAAAGAAGCACTCCACATTCTTATTTCACTTAACAACCATCAAAATCAACTGGAATCACTTACTCAAAGCTGAGACAAGTTAGAACTATTGCACTGATTGAAGGATTGAACAAAGTCATATAACTCAATAATGGATTGAAAGCACACATGTGATGCCATATCCACTATCAAATCACTGTGCACATTGCACAACCATATGCACAAACCAAGGATCAAAATTTCATTTTCAAAACATTCGAAACGTTTCTGTTTTTAAGGAGACCGAAACGAATGGAATCGAAATTCTAATACTTTGAGGTGTTTCATATTGTTTCGAAGTGTTTTGTAATGTTTCAGTTCTTTTGCACAATTGTTTCAGAATGTTTCAAGATATTTTGGTATATTTCGACAAATATTTTGAAAAAAACAATTATTAAGGGCCCGTTTGGTAACCCTCTGTTTCCGTTTTTTTTTTTGTTTTTGTTTTCATTTTTTGCCCAGAAAAAAAAAATAACGTATTTGGTGAATGTTTTTGTTTTTTTTTAATTGCTATGTTTTAAAAACAAGGCTAAAATACTAAAACATCTAAAATGATGTTTTTGAAAACATCAAAAAAAAAAAACACGCGCAAGTCATGTAAATGAGATCTGGGCTTCGATCTTCCTTAGCAACAAAATCTGAATTTTTTTCTCTGTGTATATAAAAGGTCATCTCTTTTTTTTTCATATCTCTTCATCTCTCTCTCTCTCTCTCTCTCTGCTAAAGCCGAAGCACACGAGACGAAGCCGAAGCCGAAGCCGAAGCACATGATCAAACGCCATCTCCCCCCCTCTCCCTCAGTCACTCTCTCTCTCAACCATCTCTATTTGGGTGATGGTGGCGGATTTGGGTGGTGGCGGGTTT
>CM042194.1:4382560-4403289 GCA_023539305.1 Ilex asprella | reverse complement strand
GATTTCGGGTTAATGTTCTAAACTTGATACATATATTACATAATATTCAACTAATTTAACAACCAACAACTTCAATCAAGTTTTTAACATAAAAACCATAATATTAAGAACTCAATGCAACCACAACCATACAGAATACAGTCAGATACATCAATTTATCAATTTATGCGAGTTTAAATCAAAATGAACAATTTATGCAGTCAAAGATTTTCCACTGTAGCAAGCAAGCAATACTTACAACCAAATAGTGACTTATTATTTACCAATGACAATCAATCTCTTAAACATGAATATTTTCAATTCAACCCTAGTATAAATTATAAAAGTATATTTATATAATAGTAATTCGGGTTCAGGTTCGGGTTCGAAGGGTCAACCCGAGCCCAACCCAAATTGAATTCGGATTAAAATTTTTTTACCCAAGTATTAAAAACCCTAGCCCAAGCTCTAATTTTTTCGGGTTGGGCTCAGGTTGAAATCAGATTGTCCAACCCAAGTTGCACCCCTACTTATAACCATTCAACTTAGCATATTACACTTTATGTAACTATCCTATATATGACTGGGCTTTTCCTTTACTATCAATCTATAAATTGCTCTCATCCTCTACACAAAAAATGGAACCGGAGACCATCTTGGGTTATTTCAAACTAAGGTTTTTGATTGCTAGCTGTGTATGATCTGTTTCCAATCTCCACTCATGGATCTATTCATATGGGCACAGCAATTTCATCATTAGCATTTCCTCAAAGTAATTACAAAACTCACCAAGGCTTTGGCTGCATTTCATTAGAATCTTGCAAAGAGGCTTGACTTGATTCTTTATATGGGTTTCATATCTTAACCATCATTCTTCAAATCTTCCCTGAATAAGCTTACTCTACATAGGTTAAGAACAGTAACAAAAAAATGCATTTTTTGACTTATATTGGTTTGGTTAGCCTACATTCATCACTATGTAGTACCAGTGCTATTAAAAGCGCGCCTAGGCAAGAAGCCATTCTAATGCTCCAGCTGATAGATTAGAACAACGAATGTTTTTTAAAAGCTTAATTGTTGTGTTAAACAACTAGTTCTCTAATAAACGAGCAAGATTCATGTCACCAATGTGGCTCAGTATCTCTCTGCATTTTTTGATATGGACTCACTTATCCATTGGAACATTTCTCACAATGTTGTTCAGCATATTTCAGCATCTTTTGATGTGAACATTTCTCACACTTATCCATCTCCATATTTTGCCCACCGCATTTTCAAACAATCAATAGTGAAGTAAACCAAGTCTATAATCATTTCTCTAATCTTTTAGCCATGTCATTGCCTTGATTCATGAATATGTGACGGGGCAATAAGTTCTGAGAAGGATAATTCCAAAGTCCACCTTAATAAGTGTTAGTTAAAGCATCCAACCAAATCAATTGGCTGTGTTGGAATAGCCCCTCAAGTATTTAACCCAACTTTAGGCGCACTTAATTTTTAGACATGGAATACAAGCTCTCTTCACACATGGGCTAATAAATTGAACTGAAACCAACAATAAACATACTGGAACTAAGCTAAAACAAACTGATAAACATATCGGACAATTCAAGTAGGTGAGAGGCTTGGCCTACCAACAACCCAAGGTCCAATTCTGATATCATGCTAGAGCATCTAATCCAAATCCAATTGATTATGAGTGAAGTAATCCCTCAAATATATAAACCAACCTTGGGTGCACTAAATTTTGCGATATGAGATACAAGCTCTCTTCACAGTAAAGAAATAGCAGATTAGAAATAGCTTAGCAAGTACCTCTAGCCCTCGCAATATTTGTTAAATAGTATCTAGTCGTTCAAATAATAAGGTGGCAAGTTTTCATGACATGTACAGGTGTTTCCTCAATAATAGCTGCCACATAGTTTGTGTGGGTAAGTGGCAATGGCATGTAGGACTCGTTAATAAAAATGATGTATGCTTTAGCCTATAAGAGGGAAGTGACCAAGTGGCCCCAACCTATCTACTAACAGAGATGTGATAAAAGCAACATAAAATTAAGGAAATGTGTAGGAGTTTGATTCGAACTTCTGCATCTGCTAATAGTGGAACCAACAAAGTCGTATTCTAGAATTAACTCTTCCATAACATCTCCCTACAAAGTTGGGATTCGAATACCACTTGAACTAGTATCAATTATCTCCAAGCTTCTGATAGAAAATGTCAGCAACATCTTACAGAAAACTAAAACTCATTTACTGTTGAATTATGTCAAATGACTGCAGAGGGGTGAAGGCATATGATAATCAAGTCACTCTTAAACACGGAGAAATATCAAAGCTAGAGAACGAATACCATCATATTCAATGACCTTAGAAAACCACTCCATTTGCTGCTGGTAGGTGGTGCAGAAGCTTTAAGCAAACAGTCAGTAAATTGAGCAATAGTACTCTGAATCCGGTGTGTAACGATGTGTGAAGGATCGTGACGACTTGGATGATTGTCAACCATTATATACGAGCATGGAAAGCAATCCTCTAGCATCTGAGAAATACGCCTGCTTGTTATCCGACTTCCAATCTGTTATTTAGAATCTAAAAAATGACAGTTAATTCATATAATTTAAAAAGTAAAATGCCAATGTAAAGGCAGTGTTTTAACATACAAATACGAATGTCCATTACAAGAAGTAATGCGTCGTAATTCATCACTGCATTTTTGAATTCTTACATTTTTATTCCACTTAGAATAATTCATCACTGCATTTTTGAATTCTTACTTTTTTATTCCACTTAGAACATTCCCATTTCTGTAGGAAACATCTTCTACCACAAAAATCTTAACATGTGCAACACATTAATCTATGCTTCCCAATTAAGCGCGGATACAAATACGAATACACAATACAGACAATACGAAACGAATGCGGCAAAACCTAAAAAAAAATAAGATATGAGTACGACTAGGATACGTCCATAAAATATATTTTTTAAAAATTTAATTATTATATTTAATATAATAATTATAATTTATAAAGTGAATCACACATCTATCAAAGATATATAATAATAACTAACCATTCTATCATTCAGAAATCATGCATTCTTAATTTTTTATTTTTTTTTACAAATAAGGGCACAAACATATTTACTTTGGTGCCCCTATTCTTTTTAAAAAATTCAAGTAATACCCTATCATATCCAAAACGTATACCTTGCGTATCCCAACGTATCGTGAAGTATTCGAAATTCAAATTTATTTTTTTTAATTCTAGGATACTTCCCAAGGGAAGGAGTGTGATTCAAGACTTCAATCAATGAGGACAACGTTCTATTGGTATGATTCGTCTCAAGATCTTAACTGGGGAATTAGTGTCTTTTATCTTCGTCCATGTCATCAACTCCCATAATGTAAGAAAAATCTCTAATTATACAAAATTTATCAAAAATGACAAATTACAATCTAACTAATTAACATAAATGCACATGTCGTTTAGAATCTAACAAAAATGACGAGACTAAATTTGGAATTTTCTATGATAATAATTTTTGAATTATTTCCTAAAGGACAAATGGTGGTTTTTTAGGACCAAAATGATGGAATTCGCGCCAAAACTAAGGAGCTCACGGCGAAGCGATGAGTTTTAATCATTGGCCAGATCCGGATCAAATGACACTGGTCCCACTTAATTCCGAGTCCAACCCATTTAGTATTTACTATAACTTTTTGGCCTTTTGTTGCGCTTTGGATGCGCGACGGTCTTGTCGCTCCAACTACTCTATTGTCACCCATTCTGCATCAATTTCTTATTGAGATCACTTATAAGTCTTCAGGCTAATTTCAAATTGCTTGTGCTCTGGGGCTGTTTCCCACTCGAATCTTCATTATCATTTCTTTTTTTCATTCCCCAACTGAAGTCAATATATTTTAAACAATTAATTCACAATCAACTAGAAAACATACAATAACCTACTACTGGGCAACAACTGTTCCAAATCTGGTTACTTGTGCTGCAACTTGCATATAGCTACAAGGTGTACAGAAAATACAAGCAGCTTAGTGCTCACTTTCATTATACTACAGGCATTAGGAAGCAGAATATAAGAGAAACATACAATAACCTGCGATTCAAAACCATTTGTTATCTTCAACATGGTAGTAATAATCTTCATATTTTGTTCTCACAAACATTAAGGGAAAAGAAAGGGATGGAAAAATAAAGCAATAGGAAAGGAAAAGAAAGAGACCACATGAAAATTTTTGATTCCTTTTCTCAATTTTTTTCCTCAGGTTTGCAAAGTATTTAATTTTTCTTAGAAAAAAAGTTCTTAGAAATTATGGAAAATCTTTACCCACTCCCAACCCCTCATTTTCCTTCCTTCTCAGTTTATCAACACAACCAAAAAAAGGCAAAATGAATGAAGTTCCACGTTGCTTTCTTTCTGCTGTTCTCGAGGCTTCCGAGTTTCAAAGGGATCCCAAAAGATTCTTTGAAGTAAAAGCAGATCGGATGAAATTAAAGAGATGAAACAAAAACATACCTGGACGATAACATCAGGTTGCGCCCAGTCCCTGACTGAATTTGAGAGTAGTAAATGATCAAGATGATCAACGAATAAAATATTCTCTTCAAATCCAGCGAAAGAAGTAAGATACTTTCTCAACCGTAAACCTGACAAGACGTCAGCTATAACTGGCCACAAAAGTTGTTTAGCCAGGAGAAGAGCTGCCCATATGTCATCCTCTGTATGTAATGCCCCAATCAATAGCAGCCCTCGATTTGCTCCGTGTATCATTCTTAAAACTTGTGCCATATGGCCTTGAGCATCATTGCGTGCAAAAGAATGTTGCACTTGGATATAGCTTGTAAATGGTTCAGCACTTGACATCCAAAAATCTAACCCTTGTAAACAGCTCAACATCCACTTTCTGGGACTATTTTCAAGCGGTTCCCTAAAAGGGCAGTTGATATGAACAGGACCACATGGTGAAGCAGTTGCCATATAAACAGCAGAATCAAGTGTTGTAAGTACCATCCTAGCAGGAATAGTATCCGTGGCTGCAGGAAGACTGCAGAAATGCCTCACAAATATACCAAAATGGTTTACCTGAAGTACACAATTCAAAGCCATGGTTCACAGGGGAAAAATAGAAATTAATAGCCAAATATCCTATATTCTTATTCATAAAATGTTGCTCAATCAAGAGTGACACGAAGTAATAATCTAGATGCACAAGTATGGCCATACGACAATACCAATGCATGATTGCTAGTCCTGTGTAACATGGATGAAGCTCATCCTGTCACAGATTGCTAGTCAATCTGCTATTTTACGTCTTGTAGCACATATAGCAGCATCCTTTAACTTAATTTTCCTCTTGCTGAAAAGGACATTTTGAAAGGAGCAAGCGACACAGAAACAAAATTAAAGAAGAGAAAGGTTTTTTTATATATACCAAAATTTCTGAAGAATTTCATAATATGGCAAAGATTGGGAATCAAAAAATAAAGGAAAACAAGACATAAAGATATACATGGTTTGGCACATGTGTCTACACCCACGGACCAAATGCCCCAAAGAACTACATCAAAGTTTATTCAGTGAAAGTTGATTACACGAGGCTCAACCCTATTTATTGGTGAGAATTACATGATAAGGATAAGTATCGCATAGGTCTATCATCATTTGTATTTATCATGACAACTTGGATATTGATGGTCTCTTAGTTCTTATCGTATCTCTCCCAAGATGTTGATAGATTTCTTTTGATTCTATCATATCTTTAATACTCTTCCTCAAGTTGGTACAGTGAAGAGAGCAGTTGAAGTGTCCAACTTGAACTGAAACAAGGGATGATTGCTTGGCAATCAAATGATGTAGCTTGGGTAATAAAACTCCTCCTCAAACTCCCCCTTAAAGATAAGGTGGGACAAAAAAAAAATCTTCTTTTTATGAACCCTTTTTTTTTTTTTTTTGCTCTTTTTTCTCTTTTTGTTTTTCTCTTTTCTTTTGTTTTGTTCCTCTTTCCAGACTCTCTCGTCTCGATTGTTCCTCACTATGTTCCTCTACACAATCTTGGGTTGCCTTGACACTGACAATATTTAGATTTCCCATCGCCGTTACAAGATAGCATGGCAAGTGTTGTAGCCGATTTATAAAAAGATGGTACTTCTCTCTAGCAAGCTTTTCACATACTGACTTTTCATCGATGTAGACTGAAGCTGCAACCAATGCTTAGAGGCCAAACAAAGGATTTACTTGTAAAAGTGTATGCCTTCTCATTTAGAGCTTTGACAGCTAGCACTTTGTGAAGGGAAAAAGTCCTCAAGTTGGAGTAAGTGACAAAGAGATTAGTGAGAAAGTGACAAGCAGAGAAATGAAGCGCTAATGTTTTGATTTGTTGGTCACCAAACAGAATAGTGTAGCAGAATGCGGTGGCTAAACAAAACAGTGATGGATCGACCCACTCTGATATCATGAAGAATTTCATAATTTGAGAAAGATTTGGAATAATAAAATAAAGGAAAACATGACACAAAGATATACGTGGTTCGGCACATGTGCCTACATCCACATACCAAATGCCCCAAAGAGTTACATCAATGTTTATTCAGCGGTAGTTAATTATATGTTGCTCAACCATATTTATAGGGTAAAAACTATCGCACATGTCTATCATCTTCAATATTTATCAAAACAACCTGAATATCGATGGTCTCTTTAGATGCTATCATATCACTACCTAGATATTGATGGATTTCTTTTGATCTTATCATATCTCTAATAATTTCTAACACTAGAAAGTTGTTACTTCAAAATTCCCAAAAAAAAAAAAATTTGAAATTCTGCCTCATTATAATAGGATGTCTTCCTTACCCATCATCCAAACTTCAAATCAAGGGAGAGAGAATTCTAATTCTGGAGTCTGGACTAAACCTTGAAAGCATAAATCCAAATCCTAAAGTTGGAAACTAGACCACCAAGATAGTTATAAACCCCGAATTTGCAAACATTAGGCAAAGCATTCTTGGATGTTATAAATGAACCAGCAAAGGTTATTAGAGCATCTTAAAACCATTAGCATGATAAACCTAGGGGGTCAAGAGGCTGATAAACATTAAAAATCCAAGAATATGTTCAATCGTAAAGAAAAAAAAAAGACCTTGCAAAAAATAAAAGAAAAGAAAAGTTTTATTTCCTGGAAAAGAGAAGCTGTTATGAATATTCTTATCAAAAAAAAATTGCTAATACAAAGGGGTTTCTGATGTACAAATTGTTTAACGTCCTTATAACAGCTGGAAATGCTCAACAAATTTAAAAACATCGCAAATTTAACGCAAATCCATTTTTTGTTGGCACCCATTAACCGCCAGATCCTTCCCCAAAAGATCATTTATTTAGCACACTTGAAAAGCAAAGATAAAGATGTTCTGTACCTCTGGAAGTGATAAAACATGATCTGAAACAACAATTACCATAAAGTACACATCATCCTACAAGTAGCATAGCACAATGAAGTGTTTGGTCAGTAGTGCAACAGGATAAGAAAAAAAATCAAAGCACCTGATTAATGGCTTGGTTTGCTCCAGAATCTTGCAGCTCTGGAGGACGATCTGCAGTAAGTAATAGAAGAGGTACAAAATCTTGACTAGCCTCCACAACCTATACATTATCATTCAACAAATGTTGGAGTAAAGATAAAAACTAAGAACGTATATCAAAATTAAGATCAAAATAACTTGAGAAAACTGAGCAATTCCCTTCGAACAGGACAAAAGAAAGAACTTACATTAATCACTCCTACGAAAGCACAGTAAAATTCACTATCATGAGACATAGTCACCACAGAGGCTGACAATTAGATCAGTTTTAAAAATAAAAAAGAAGGATAAGGTCTACCTGAAGGCTATGTAGGTTTACGTGCAAGAGAAAGACAAATATGATGACAATACAGAATTGGAAAATTGATGAAAAGATTCACATGTAACAGAATGTCCATCAGCAGCTAATATACGAAACCAGTGAATAATCATGAACCTTATATAAATCTCACCGCAGGTAGAAGATTTGAAACTGCGGTGCCTGATGATGTTATGACTACTGCAGGTTTACGAGAACCTCTGCCATAACCAACAGCATGAAATGCGAGTGAACGCTCATCGAAGCATGCTATACAAGTCGTAAGGGGATGAGTAGAAGCAGCAATGGCAAGGGGAGATGACCGTGATCCTGGAGCTACACAAAAATACTAGATGAAACGTAATCAGAAACATGTATGCCAGCAGAGACAAAATATATTATCAACACTTTGTCTCACCGTCAAACCAAGTCGAGAGCATTCTTCAACTATAAGTGACGCCCACAAGGTATTAATATTGGCACAATCTTGCAAAGAGTAACTTATTCCACTGAAAAAAGCAAGCTGATACTGGAAAACAGAAAAACATTCTGAATATCTTAAGTTTCATTTTGTTCTAAAATGTTAGAATATATATTAGCTTAAAGAATAAACAAAAACAGATACACCATGTTATAATGCAGCATTCTCAAAGCAAAGCAACAATTCTAGAGGAAAGAAAAGATAGCAATCATAAAAAGGAAATAATTTTGTATTGCAACCACAAAATACTCAATTGCATGGATGAAAAGAAACTGTACAAATTTAAATAAATGGATCACGACTTGACAAAATAATTATGATGGAATTACATGAATGGGAAAACAGGGGGCGGTACACAATATGAGACTTATTAGGGTAAAAGTACACCTTCTAAAAACATTTGTAAAGAAGTCCACCCACTATAACTAAAGTCCAAAATAACCTTTTTTAAAGTTGAGGACTTTCCTTCCCTGACTAAGGAAACCAGCAAAAAGATAGCCAAGAGACAACAAATGCTCCGTCTTCTCCACTATTGGTGCTAGAGTTTGCATGATTTGAGGATACAATTTTGAAATTCAAACGGTGTTCACATTATCTACCCCAAACTCCATTCTCTCATTACTACCACATTACAAAGAAGGGTGTCAAAGAAATCCATTATTCTTAAGGCTTTCCCAGTGAAGGGCACACATCGTTGGACTCACTGGGAAGAAAATGAGGGTTTCACTGTGAAGAAAATGAGGGTTTCATCTTACTATGAAGAAATTGAAGGATTTCGCTGTAAATAACATACACAGCCGCCTATCTTTTTTAACATATATTTTTCATCATGTCCATAACTAATCAATTGCTAAAAATGGCAGAAAAAAATATGTAAAAAGAGTGACATTATCACTATTGTAGTGTGATATTAACACTAGCAATAGTGATAATGTCACAATAGTTATGATGTCACACAGTAATAGTTATAATGTCAACCAGCAATAGTAATAATGTCACACTGCATAGTGATAATGTCTAATTATATTATAGAATTATATGTAAAGTCCACAAAAAAAAATAGGAAACTGAATCCCAAGTGATATTGTGGGACAACTACAAGAAGATATAGTTCAAAATTCAAACATGTTGTCCCAAAAAAATAAAAAATTGAATCCCACAATTCAATGTCTAAAAAATCGTCTATGATTAATGAAAAAGGACAATTATGTAAATAAAATATTTAGAAAATAGCAAATGTGTATCTACTCACAACACATTCCTAAAAAAAAAGGACGTATACACAAACGAGAATTTGTACGGCACTTCCCCACAAATAAGTAGTATATAGTGTACCTATCCACAATTTTCCCTACATGAATTTGTTTCCAGTTATGTCTGACTAAATTGGATAGAATATCTTTCAAAGCCTTTTGAAGGATGGTAGGCAGCATGTTCTGGATGGAAATATTCTTACACAGCCTTATATATCATTTTTCAAAACTACTCCACCGTAGACCCAAAATTTTGAAAATAACAGAAAAATAACATATCCATTCAACTATCATTTGTGTACTCGCATCCACATGGATTATGTTCCAATTAAACCATCTTTGAACTAATCTTAACAGTTGTCATGCTTGGTGAAGTCCTCTACTGATTCATCTCAACATCCTCACCTTGACTCAAGTCTTCAGACATTCTGGACATAACTTCCAAACAATCTTCTCAACAATGCATAACTTGCAGCACTGTTGTTTTCAAAAAAGATTTCTGCTAAATTATGCAAAGTATGATGTTTGTTGATGGTACAGCATTCATTTCTAAGAAAAACCTTGCCCTTGCAGAAGCTGGGTCAAATCCACTTTACTCCTTACAAAATTCAGTAAATGTTGGTTAATCCAAAGAGAAGGGTAAAAACATGTTCAAGCATGGATTGTAATAGAAAGAAAGCCAGTCCTAAAGTTGTTCTACTGGTCTAGCTATTTGGCTCATTTGAAGCTTGTTAAAATGTCTACTATATAGCTTATTAAGAGACCCTAATTGACTTGGGCAGAAATATACGTGTCTTGGTGGTACATTGCACCAAGGCACTCTATGACTTTGAGACAAGGTGAAGTAGCTAAGGAGTTCGACAAAAACTTCTGGCACTATGCCCGAGGCTCTGGTCATTATGCTTGCTCAGTTTAGTTGATATCTGTTCATGTCCCTTTTGAAAACCTTTGAAGAGCACATATAGGGGGTGGTGATAGTGGAGGGACACCAAGGGTCTGGCAAGCCCTGGCATCGCTGGACACGACATGTAGTAAGGTCCTTGCCACAGATGAGGCAAGGTGGACAAGGGAGACGCAAGATAATGGCAGGACCGGAAAAGTTGTGGGACTCATAGCTATGAAAGACCACGAGGCTGAGGATGTCAGCACATACATGGCAGGATAGGTCTGCTCAATGCATGGAACCAAGCAACTGAGAGCGGTTGTAGTGCATGACCTGATCATGGGAAGAAGTTGAGCGCAATTATTGGGCATGACCTATTCATGAACAAACAATTGTGGGTGATTACCAAGTCAGGTGCTGAGTTGCCAGCCATCAGTAAAGCAGAGATGCAACCTGGCATGGGACTTGTTGCTGGAAATTGCCATGCCCATGGAACTGACTGATTAGTGGGCTAATAAACCGTAGGTCGTTGGGGGTATCAACTGCCACATTCATTGTATAAATAGGGAATGTCAACCCAATCTGTTGTAGGCGTGCTTGTTCAGTTTTGTGAGTCCCTTGTATTGTATGTGTGATCAAAAATATAAGGTTGGGGAGTGCTTTCCCAGTACTTCGTGTGTTACTTTTGTGTGTGTGTGTGATATAAATCGGGTAGGTCTAGAAATCAGAGAATAGAAAAAGAAAAAGAAAATAAGAGGGGTGGAAGGGGTTTACCTCATCCTCACAAGGAATCAGTAAAGAAACACATAAATCTCCGCAGAGAATACTCAATTCTTATTCATAATCATTCTAATTAAAATAGTTTGGATTACACCATTATTTATAGGCAAAGTCTCTTACTAAAATAAAAACTACTTTCCTACTAAAATACTAAAAGAGTTTCATGATCAAACTCTCAAATCCCTATCCTACTAAAACTCTATAATAATTTCCTAATTAAACTCTAACTAATACTCCTAACCAAACAAATACTCATAAATGAAATAATAATAATAAAACTACCAATTACACTTCCCTTTGGACCAAAAATTCCTAGTCTTTTGCTGAGGCTTCCAAGGTCGATTGTATTGGTCCAACCAACTAATGGTTGCGCCATCAGTGTGTCTGTGTGTGTGCGCGCACCCCATTATGAGTGTAAGTGGCTGGTTGCTGAGGCACTTCCCCTGTGATACTTGCCCAAGTAGTGCCTAACTAAAACTGCTCAAGAACAGGACTCTTAGTTAGAATAAGAAGTTACAAATGTAACAACAATGAAGAACTAATAAAAAAAAGCACTAGCGAAGGCAAGGTAAAACTCCGCCCCACCTAGCTGGCTACAACAAGTAACCTATATTTGCATTTCACACTGGCTAAACCTATAATGTCTATTAAGCTACATCCAAATAAGCATTTTCTCACCACCAGAGCTGGTGATCTAATGGTAAGGTAGGCCCGCCTTGGGTCGCATCCTGACTCCCGCGTGGTTAACAAGCAGGGTTCGATCCACTGGAGTCCCCTAACTTGCCATTAGTGCTTCGGTGGTGGTGTTGTCACGGGCTGTTCCACATGGAGTAGTAGCTATGGCTCAAACCGAACATTCCACATGAGGGGAGACCCTCATGGTCACGCCCAAGGGGGCCACTGCCTGCTAGTCGCCCCTCTACCCCATTTTCTGTCTCAAAAAAAAAAGCATTTTTTCACTATCTCAATCCACATCCTTCCAGTAACTTCGACATGGATTATCTCAATCCTGTCATGCACTTGTCAATCTTCACTGCAAATGGTCAAACAATCTTCACCTATTTCCTTTTGGTTAGTCTTTCAATGAGTACTGTTGTTGAACATTTATTCATAAGCATCTAAATTAACATTAATAAGCCTAACTGGACCAAGCCTGAGCACTTTCCAAGATAACTTTCTGCAATTGAACCGATAAATCAACCTCAAACTCAGCTTGGTTCTGGTTGGTTAACAAAATGATGACAAACCAAGTTCAATTTGTTGACGATAAGCTTTGATTTACAAGAAACTCGGGTAGTATAATAATCAAAGAAACCAATAAATCACGTTTCTTCGCTTTGAATCATCAGCTATTTCCTATTGCTTGTGAATAATGATTATTAGCATCAGTAGAAATATCAACCAGCTCCAGAATAAACTATCAGACTAATTGGGCACATAATGACAGGAATTGGATGATTCAAAGGTAATTCCAGTCTACCAAGCACCTAACAACCTATAGACGCACATCTTACCCTGCCAGTTATTATCTAGAATGTTTATTTGTGACTCTTACACCGCTATGATCTTTACTGCATAAACATGAAGTATATTCTATGAACAGATGAAATAAAATTGGTCTTTTGCCACTGTCTAAATGAATTAATCTATGGATTTCTCACTTCCGTGTGCAGTCATATATAATATTCATTTTGTGCAAAAGTCCTCTGCAATTCTCTGTGAGTTTTGGGTTTGCCCAAATCATTTTTGACAGTTTCCATACTTCCAAGATAATGTTTGTCTATATACACACATACACACACAATACATATATCATATATTATTACAAGAAGCATACTCTGTGACATTAACGTTTGTAGTGGCCAAGAATCAGTATTGAAGACTTGAGAAACAGGTTCGATATTGAATGGGAAATTGATTAGATCTAACAACAAGTGAAAATGTCCAGCTTACACCATTGACAGTGAGTTTTTGAAATCGCGGTATAAAAATGTACAAAATCGCAAAAGATGCATTAAAGTATGAGGCACATAAAGGAATTTTCAAGATTGCACCCATCAATTATGGCCTTACTACCAGGAATTCTGATTAGGATTTCTTTTTATATGGAAACAACTACATCCGCTGTATCAACAGAGGGTATATGAAGATAATGCACAACATTTACGCCTCATCCATTAGATAGCCATATGATTCAATTTCGAAATCTAGTTGTGATATTAAGCAAATATGTAAAAATATACATTCATTAATTTTCTTGTGCACTACATACGTACCATGCTATTGGCAATAGCTAAATTAGGAGAAAGCCTGACAGAGAACAGATGAGAACATGAAGCATCTTTCTGCAAAGAAGTGGGCATTAAAGCAGGCAGCATTCAGTTACCATCTCCTCAATCGTATACTTCAATATCTAAGAATATGATCTATCTTAATCCGGGACATTAAGGACCTTACAACCAAGAAAAATTAGGAGTTAAAAAAATTGTTGGAAGGAAAATTACCAGGATAAAGGGGATACCATTTCCACAGGGTCAACAGCAAAATTCCTTCTGCCCAGCAAGAGAGCACTCATGCGCACCTACAAAATCATGTTGTCAACAGTACAATTTTGAAGCATCATACACAAACACTAGTTGATTATCTTGCCCAAATATCCACATGTTTCAAGTTCAGGGTGTCTTCATCATTGTGTAAATATATCAAGTCTGAAAATGGGGAACCAAATGAGAGCAACACAGCAATGGACGAAAAATGTCACCAACAAACAACACATGTTGAAGCATATTCACCAAGTTAATGTGACTGATTCAAAAATTGGGTACTGGTCAAAGGGGATCCAGTATGTAATTTTCAAGAAAAAAAAATTAAAAAAAAATAATGGGCGAAAGGACACATAAAGAGAATATGAAAGCACATTCAGATATCTAATTTCCTTCATGAGGCTAGTTTAGCAGCCAGCATTTTTACCATTTGGGCATCTTTATCCTCCACCACGCTGAACTTTCTAAAAGCAGAGCTGCTGCGCTTGTTGCAGTATTCCTCGGGGATGGGCCAAAATTGTTGTCGGGCCTGAAAGAAATATTTTTAAGGTTATAAAAAGATGGTAAAGCTGACGGCTTGAATAATTCACAGTACTCTCTATCAAAGGTTTATAACGTAGGATATTTACAAGTTATCAAATCAGGTAGGTTCAGTGACAGCTTACTATATCATCCTAAGCTTTTTGGAGTACTTTAAAATTTTTCATAAAAGAATACAAGACACAAGCAACGTGCAAATGTCACAGCTCAGAGCTTAAGTAGATATATAGCATGGACAGAATTGTGTTACTACAAAAAAAGGATTGTACTAATCCAGTACAAACTTCAGCATCGACAAGCATTTTATAGAAAGTTCATACCACAACTGAAAATAAGATCTAAACCTCCACTGGCTGGCATTGGTATTGCCTTTAATGGTTACAACAATCAACCTGTAGGAGTAAGTCAATGACTTACTCTGAATACAAACTTTAGCCGTCATTTGGACACAAAAACCCAAAAAACAAAGGACTGTCCATGCCAGTTGATCTTATAAGACAACTTTACAAGTTAATAAAGTGTTTCCAAAACTAACGACCTCTTTATTACGATAATTTAGAGCAGGACAAGTAAAGCACTGAAATTTCCACAGTCTTCACCCAATATTTGAAACAAAGAGGAAAAGGCATCAAAATACCTGGTAGAGAGCAAACTCATAAGTCTGAACAGCCTCCTCAAATGTACATAGCAAACGGTCATCCCATGCCAGTGTTGTTGCTAACATAGAAATACCCTCAAACTCATCTAACTCAATCTACCAAAACAATATGGTCATTTCAGAAGCATACGCATACAGCACACTGAACGTAAGGACAAAAAAACAACAGAACTCACCGAATCCTTAAATCTAACTTCTTCGTTAAATGAAAAATAACCAACTTAATTAATCCTAAAGTTTTATCATAAACATGGAGCAGAGAAATCAATAAACCAGATAAAAGTAATGTCCTAGAGACCTTAGCACCCTTGGTTTAATTTTTTTGACTTTAGGTGAAAGAAAAAACATGCAAGAGGATGCATGCTTACCTGGGGAATAAAAAGGTGAAATGGACCCATCTCGCACTTCATGGTAGATAAGGTAGTGTCAAAATTGGCATCCACAAAACCATAAGCCATTACAAGCGTTGAATCGACCGTAAGATATCTGCGAACATTCCATGGAAACATTTTATAGCTAAATTGCATGATATCAAAAACCACATTGGGTAAAAATTAAGATACTACACTGCTTAACCATAAATTTACTTTGGAAAAGAATCACTTATCCATATTTGTTTGGAATAATAAATCAGCAGCCTGTCATGCAACCCCACATTCACAGCAACTGGACTGCCCGATGGGTTCAAATTTCATAATCCCTACGCATTTAAAACTAAATCATTCTAAATTGGAATCTACTGCATGCACGGAGAGCAAGTATGCACTTGGTAAGAGATAAAGGTTGCGTTTGCCGTAGCTTCCCAAAATAAAAGTCCATTTAGGGATGGACTTTTTGAGACGGGCTTTCAAGAACTACTAATTGTTTGGTGAAGATGGATTTTGTAAGTACTTTTAAATTAAGAAGTTTGTCTGTGTATAAAACTATGGTCGTTGGAAGCATCTTAAAAGTGCAAAATTATGTACATTTGACAATATTACCCTTTCCTACCTAAAAAAATAATATATACCATAAACTTGATTTAGCAATGTTAGATAATCCTACCTTAAAATATTGAACTAGCTAGGCCTAGCAATTCAAGAACCAACTTGTGAACCCGATATGAAAAATCAACACATGTTTGAGCTTAGTCTTAGCGGCTTTGGCTGGTAAACAATTGGACATGTTAGCCTAGCCAAATAAATGGTTGGACACGATCCATGTTAAAAATGGCACGAATTCGCTAAACACGACTTATACACTAGACAAACTCAACAAGGCCCGAACATGGGCTATACATGATTATAAATGGGACGAGTGTTAGTAGAGAAAATTTTAACATAACACTACCCATTGACGGTAGACAAGTGGTACCTGATGTCACCTCTTGAGGTTGAGACATTAGTTTAACCCGTAGTGTATAAGACAAATATATGCAATTAGATTAGGGTCATATTCTATGGTTACGTTTCTACCATGTATGTCTTTTTCATTCTTAGTGAACTAAAATTTAGGAATTCAATAAACGGCTATCATTTTCATCAATAGTGAAGCTTATTTCCAAATGGGATCTATTCTTGATATTCTTAATCGTATTTCTTGTTCATCAACGACTTATTCTCATTGACGTGCTCCGTTTCACATGTTACATGTAGCTTTTAGGCTTCATTTTTCTTCCCAATATTCATAGGTCTGAATAACAATCTCATGGGATTAAAATGGGTGTGGAAAAGAGATGGATATTTTGAAAATTTTAAAAAATCTCTGAAGATGTATTGTATGACATCCCATTAAGTTAGAAAAGTGGGTTTTCATAACGTAGTTTTCCTAGGTTATCTAGATGGGCATTCTACTAATTCAATTCTGGGTAACAAAACAGATGTGTGGGTCCACCAAGCCAATCATACATCTTCAAATAGACTTTTTGGCTTGGAAAGCGCATTTGCAGGTATCGCAAAACACTCTGAAGGTCTCTAACATCTGAATGACAATGTTGAACACTCAAACCTATATCAAATATTCATGTTGGAATGGTGTCGGTCTCAAAAAACATAATAAAGGTAAGGATAGTATGAGGAGCGGCATGCAGCTAGATCAGAAGAGTCACACTTCCTAATCTACAAGAACTAAAGGAAAGGAAAACATAAGTCTAGCAGAGATACATTGTTATACCTTGGGAAAGGCTAGAGAATCACATAAAAACTTTTCCACATTGGTGTCCATGAGGGCTCAAATCTTAGATTTCGAAACCATGTGCAAAGGGAGTTAACCACCTAAAGTTTCTTTGAGCAACTGATGTAGATTATGAAAGGAAAGAATTAGGGATGAGAAAAGAAAAAGAACTTCAGAAAGAAGCAATATCAATATTCAATAATAATCAAAGTCTACCAAAAATAAATACCATATCCCCTATAAAGTCTACTAAAAATAAATACTATATCTCCTATATATATATGTGAGGTGTACATACCCCTAAAGCAAATAATTAGTCAAAAATGACAACTAAGTCCCAAGAAGTAAAATAACAACTAACGCATAATCCTTACGTATGCGCCTACTAGAACAAAATACAATCAGATTCCCATCAGGCATCAGCTACCCTCCTAAGTTACCAAACAATCAACAAAACCATCAAACGAACAAAGCCTATCCCCATAACAAATGAAAAGAAATCTCGAGAAGCTCTTCTTCCCTCCCATTTCGATGCGTCAACATCTTCAAAGAGCCTCGAGCTCCTTCCCACCAAAGACCTAATAGCACCGCAACCCAAACCTCTAATACCACAACCTCTTTCCCACAACACAAGAGATCCAATACTGGTTCGGACATTAACCAACAAAATCTAGGCAAGAAGAAAAAGGGAACCCGTAACTCCCTCATTATAAAGCAATACAAGGTGATTCACAACTTCCTCCCACCTTGAAACATGCAACACCAATCAGGATTTTACGAGGGCAGCTGACCATTCAAAAACTCCAGGAAAGGGGGGAATGGTTAGTTCAGCTAGCTTTTGGACAAATGAGATTGCCTTCCAAGTAAACAAGGAATAGGAAACCTCTCCCAACCAGGCACAAATCTCCCTTGGAAGAAGCCTTTCCTCTCCAATATCATCTCTGTCTCCCTACAATTGCACTCAATGTCAAAGATCAAGAAAAGTATCCACCAACTCCGGTACCCAATCCTTGATAGTTACACGCAAAGGGAAACTTCTATCTCAAATTATTTCAAGAAAATAGTCATTAGATATTTACAAAGCTTTGCCATATTGAAGAAGGCCATTACTTAGTTTGGCACATGTAAGACATGGTTAACGAATCATGAGGGGTCGTATAGACCTAAATTTTTCCTTAGGTTTGCACATGGTGGTTGTCCTAAAATTCGGATCCATAACCTCGCACATGTTAACCAGAGCATTTTACCGCTACCAAAAGATTGCTATTTACTTCAATGCCCAAATTCATAGAGCACAGACTTTTCACACTATATACTACTTTTCATCAATTGTACTTCAATACAAATAACAAAGACCAAAATGAAAGACATAAATAATAATGGATAAAATTAACCTTTGAAATGCACTACACTCTGCTGAGGCACAACAAAAAGAGCTCTTAATATAGAATGCAGCACCTAATCCAAAAACCCCGCGAGTTCTATCCAAAGAAAGCATTTGGTATGTTGGGTTCTCCATCTTTTTGGAAAGGAAAAACAAAGGAAAGGCTTTTGACAACTCAGGTTGACTGCAAAACCATTTCAAAGCCTTTGCACTAGGGGGCACCGCAACCTGCAAATTTCCAAATCACATTGCATATATAACTCGAGAAAACAAGCTATCACATGCTACACAATACAAAACACTAATATGCACATATATATATTCTATGACTATTATGAATGTTTTCTTCTTATTTTTAGTTACTGCTCCAGCTTTTAAAAGTCTAAATGTCTAAAAGTTCAAATATCTCTTCAAAAAAAAAAATGTCTAAATGTTCCACAAAATATGTGGGAATCAAATGTAAGTTGTAGTGGGTGTTTATTCTTTCATATTGTATTCATAGATTACTCTATTCATTGTAACCACGGGAACTCAGCCAAAAGGGCTAGCCAAGGAGTTGTCTTTTAAGATGACTGTTTCTACATATATACTCAAGATCCCCATGCAAACTTCCAATGTGGATTCAGCACACGATAGTATGGGTCCCACCCATAATCAATCACAAGTACCACGAATGGCTCTTGGTCACCTGGTCAACAGTGATCTCACGCTGTAGTGCACAAAACCCACACAGTCATGGGCACGGGTCAGCTTTGATACCAATTTTCATTTGGAATTATTGTTTATACTTTATACATATAAACCCAGGATCCCATGTAAAACTTCCAATATAGATTCAGCACACGCCAATGCTGGTCATAACGCTATTAATGTGCATTCCATTTAACGACCATTCACCACATTCAATTCTCTCAAATCAACAAATCGGATTCAAATGTGCAGTATGAATTTTACCTGGATTCTATACATTCCACTTGCACAAGAAGGAGGCTTGGACTTCAACTCCTCAACAGCCTCCTTAATCTTTTCAAGTCCCTGCTCGAGCGTCAATGCAGGGGGTAAAGTCCTCGTAATGCAGGTCTCCACCAGTAATTTAGCATCCTCAACTTCCAAGAATTTATCTTCCTGCATAGAAGACCGAACAACCTACCACAAAACCAAAAAACCATCAACAAAAACCAAATTCAGACACGTAGCATCGAATAGCTTCGATTATTTTAAGGGAACAATACCCTGAAATTACGATTCTTTCGCCGGCGAAGAACCCAGGAAGTGCGATTGGAAGGCGTGATCTTTATGAGAGCCAGAGAATGGAACCGAATGGGTGGGAATGGGGGAAATAAGGTGAGTGTGCGTGGACGTAATACGTTGATGTCCATCGTTGGTTGGTGAATGGTGGAGAGGATAAGGGGGTGTGGTATGGGTTTGAGAGGGTTTAAGAGCGTGGAGTGAAGGATTTGGAGTTGCTAGTAGACAGAAGGATAAGATGGGGATGAGCCAGTTAAGACCAAATTCCCGCGCCAAATAGCATGCCATGAGTTATGGACCCGACAATCGAACAGCATGTCTCTTATTTTTAAATGACATAAAAAAATATTTAAACTCGAATCTTCTAAAAAATAAATTAAATTTAAATAATTTATTTATTTTACATGAGCCAACACATAAGAATTGAGCGAATTCGAGTCAAGTCCAAAATGAACTAAACCCGAATTACTCAATTCAATTCTTACCCTAGTTATCACCGTGAGTCCTACGACATGATTCTAGAAGCCTTAGGGGTTATTTGGTATGTGGGTTTAAGGGGTTTTGGAATATGGGTTGAAGGATAAACCTCTTAAAACTCATGTTTGGCAACTATGTATTTAGTCTAAGATTTGAAATACGGTCCGATCATGGCCCCGTCATGAAATCCAAGTTTATGGGTTTCATGAAACCTGAGGGGGGTGAGTTTCATATGTGGGTTAAATGATTTGACATGTAAATAATATTTATATTCTCATATATCTTATATATCTCATATATACAAATTAGTTAAGGAACACAATAATCATTTATATATAAATATATTATCATAATAGTTATATTTCTCTGTGCCTAGTAAATATAGATATGGACAGTATTTAATGTTAAATCTCATATTTAGGTTTAGAAGGATTTGAACAAGCCAATACAAACC
>CM042194.1:4332332-4347560 GCA_023539305.1 Ilex asprella | reverse complement strand
TATATATAAATACATATTTTATTATTATATTTTTATATAAAATTAATGTATACATAATATATGTATATTTAAAAAAATATATAGACAAATAAGATATATCTCAATACAAATAATTAACTTTTCATCCACTTTCTTTTTTATTTTGGAGGGATTGATTTTAGTGAGTTGGTAGGAAAGTTAACTCATCCCCTTTTCCATATTTCCTATTTTCTTTCCTTACCAAACATAATATTTTATTTATCCTTACAATATTTTATCTTTCCATTTTTTTCATCTAACCAAACGAAGCATAAGATTATATGATCCGACCTCATGGTCTCCCTCCTCTCTAATTGTGTTTGACAAAAAAAAAGTGCATGAAAAAATAACAAAATTAAGGACGTTTTAACAATTTAGTTTGGACCTCAGGGGATAAACCCCCCCTCCCAAAAAAAAACAAACCCACCAAATTCATCACTTGATAAAATGTTTTGAATGCGGAAGATTGGCTAACAATGCCTAAACACACATTCTAGGGTCTAATTGAACTAGAGAGAGAGAATTGAGAGGTTGTAAAATAGTAGTTGGTGTCTACTATTCCACTCAACGGCTATTTTTTATCCAAAATTTCTATAAAAATACAGAGAAAGAAAATGGGAAGGAGATTTGCCTGAAAATCGTTGGTGTGACTTGCCTGAAAATCGCTTCTCTGACATCAAAACCCTTTTGCATTTGATATCGAAAACCCCTCTTCTGCCATTTGAAGCGAACTTTACCCACCAGAATAGGAGCTTCAAGGTTATGCGTGTTTTAATTTTGGGTGATTTTGTTTAGGGTTAGGGTTTAGGGGTAGGGGAAGGGGAGGGTTTGCTCTGGAACGTTCTAGATTGGGCTTATATATATTTTAGGAAAAATGACACTTTGTACCCTCAAAGTTTTTTGTATTTGCATATTACATCATTAGATTATTTTGTTTTCAGGATATTACAACATGTTATTTAATTGTATTTTCATATTATACTATTAAATTTTTTTTATATTGTCATATTACATTATTAAATTTTAAATTTTTACTATAAAAATATATTCGTTAAATTGCGATCGTTATGAAAACTATATCCGTTAAAATATAACCGTTAAGTTTAATTATATTTTTTAATAAAAAACATTGAAATATTAAAATGCCACCCCATTTTGGCACTTACCATTGGAATCAAAACACTGTTGAGGGGTATCAAAACACTGTTTAAGGTTACAAAATGGTATTTGACACTCCATTTTTGGCAACTTCCCTTGGAGTTGCTCTTAGGGATGAAAATTTTGGTTGGCAGTGGACCGAAGGTCTACTCCGAAGCAATCTAGTGATCTTCGTGGCATTTTGTCCACGAAATATTTGGCATTGCCCTTACATGGATTTTTGTTTTTTGGTTTAATGGTCATGAGTGTTTAAGTCAATTTTTGTACATCGTGAATAATTCTCTTTTTGATCTGGTCAAAGACAGTTCATATACTTTGAAATTAGGATATTCATGAGCGATAAATTCTTCATTACTTGACTTGACTTTAAAAGATAATCAAGATTCGAAACTCAAGACATATGAATTTACAGCTCTACCACTTGAAGCTATTCATTTGGGTTGCCCTTTTAGGTAGACCTTGCCATGACAGAACAAACCTATATCCAAACAAAGCCAATCAATGGACATATGCAATCAGTAAAAACAGGGAAGAAAGTTGAGATTAAGTAATCAGAAGTTCATATCAGAATCAAAACGATACAGTTTAGTGCACGAAACTCTCGTCACTGTGAGATCTATGGGGATTCAAATATATACAACCTCGGATAAAGCTAGCAGTTCAAGAAAAATGAGATGCCAGCATTTAGGTTGTTGATGTTAACATTATACAATATCATGCACATGGGTCCCTCCAACCCCAAGTTTAAGTGGCATTTGAGTCATCAAATTGTAATAAAAAATTGGTAATCAAAATTCCATCCAATAAACAATGACCCACCTTTCCAATTGACCTACATTTCGTCATCAATCACAAGGTGTAATTGGATGAAAGAGTTCAATTTATTCTCAAATTGGCTAAGCTTCTCCAAAGAAAACTCTTCTAACATTGACTTTAAAACTATTTTTCACCTTTGCTTTGTCTTTTCACCGAAATAATTGCACACATACATAAACTTTTGCACTATGTAAGCATCACATATGATGCTCAATGATTATCCAGAACTCAAATTATCCGAATATACATGCACATGCATGATGATACAATGGATATGCATGAATACACCTTGACATGTTACATATAATCACCTTCCATGCATAAATTGTTTGGCATATTTATAAAGCATGAGCCTCGATCATGTGTAGTTTGGATTGAACTTTCAAGGGTGAAGTTCGACTACAACACAATCACAAGATGAGAATTATGCAGACAGGCTTCAGTCACATAACTTACGTGAATTTTGAGACCTCGTATTGCACACGGGTGATGTAGAGTAAGACAGCCAGGCCTTGGTTACATAATTTCTATCGTGCAGCTATATTGTGCCGAACTTCACCATCTAAAGTTCAACCCAACTTGAGAGAATGCATAAAGTGATGATGCCAAGATTAACACTAAGAGAAAATAGAAAGATATTTTCCTATGGGAAGAAGGGGCGACGAGCTCCGTCTTCCCACCCCTATGTGTCCGGCCCCAAGAAGAAATGTCACGGTCATCCAAGTATGAACAAATATATATGAATTCAAATCGTCCATATTACATCATGATGAGAATCTTCATTTCTAGCTCAGCTCAGGTGTTTGGATCGAGCTAATTCATTCACAAACTAACTAAAAGTACTAGATGTCATTCCTAAACAAAACGACGTTACAATATGATCTTTCATAAGATATGGAAGACTACAACATATCTAAACTTGAATACAGGGCACGATACCACCTCAACACATCACACCTGGGGAATGTAAGTTCTAACGGCCCAGTATGTCCTCAACAAAATCGTAACAAACTTGAAAACCATGTGATGACGTAAGAACCACTCTACCACTGGGTATAAATATAAGAGGCATACCCTCATACAAAAGACCTAGTTGAAATCTCTGTCAATTGTAGTTCTACCTTCTCCTTCAAGAAATAGAAAACCTCCAAAGGAGTAAATGACTCCATTAGTTAGAATGGACTAGCCAAAATCTTCAACTAATGAACCACTGTAATTTGTGTTATTTCCCAACTCTTACCTCTGTTTTATAGTAACAGTTGCATTTTTTCAAGCTACCAGGCTTAGCCATAGGTTAACTCCATTCTCATGTGTTTTGAATTCATACATCATAATAAATATTGTACAAAAACATTCACAATTAAGGGTGTCAATCGTATCGTGTCACTTTCGGTACGTGTCAAATTCGTATTAATAAAAAATTATTTAATTTGACAACAACTCAAATAATACTATTTGAAAAATTATAAATTATTATTTTCTGTCTACAATACACCTTAAATAATTAATTTATATCTACAGTACTCATTAATCGTGTTATTCGTGTTAAACCTTAATTTGACTCATTTATTACTCGTGTTAACTAATCGTTTTATTTTTTAGTTTTATGTCGTGTCGGGTTCGTGGTAACGGATAAAATTGACACCCCTATCCACAATCATTATGCATACATCACACAATTCCAATGGATGTTTACATTCTGCTTTGGTAAGCCCCTGAAACTGTTACATTTAGTGGCTGAATCTGGCCCACTGGCTCTAGCCTTCTCCTATAAATCCCTTTAACTCTTCATTCTGTCCTCCCCCACGCTCTCAACATTATCTGCAAAACAAACCTTCAGGTGTAGCCTCTAATATATTTAGCCATGTTGCACTCTGAGGCAGCAGGAATCTACTGTCTAGCTCCTGAAAACCCATCCCCATTTTCCACTAACTTTAGCTTGATGCAAAACAATATGCCATCACTCAACTTCACCAGATTCTTAACCAACTTACCAAATTCACAGACATGTTCTCCTTTCTATGAGTTTTCTCCGCAGTGCTCAGGCGCCGGCAATAACTCAACCTCTGATGAAGCAGAGGAGCACCAACTTAGCATCATCGATGAAAGAAAGCAGAGGCGGATGGTTTCCAACAGAGAATCTGCTCGCAGGTCACGCATGCGGAAACAGAGGCACCTAGATGAGCTCTGGGCACAGGTGGTTCGGCTTAAAACTGAGAATAATGATCTCATCGAGAAATTGAATTGTGTATCGGACAGCCATGACATGGTTGTTCAAGAGAATGCACGGCTCAAGGAAGAAGCTTCTGAGCTTCGCCAAATGCTCACTGATCTCCAACTTGGCAGCCCTTTTACTGCTTTGGGAGATCTGGAAGATTTTTCATGCAACACAGCTCATCTCAGGGCAGAATCTTCAAACCAATCCATTAACACTTCCACAAATCTGCTTCATTGAGATGGAACACTGTTTACTAAGAGAGAGAGAGAGTTTTCTTGCTCTATCTTATCTTGTTTCTTCTGTTTAGCATGGACGTTTAACTTTATTTCCGTTCGGCTTGGCTGTATGAGATCAGAAACAAAGTGTGCAATAACATCTTTAACCAAGTTATTCAAACTAAGCTAATAATAGTCTCACAAAGTCATGGCTAGATCAGGACAAAGAAATAACTGTTTCAGTTCTTCTTCGCCGCGTATCATCCACCACTACCATCTTCTGGAGCAAAAAAATGTGAAAATGAAATCAAACACCCCATCATGGTTTTCTCTCCATAATCATTTTGAGAAGCCCACCATCTTTATCAACAAAATAGTCATTTGGGTTAGGATAAGAGGAGTATAACATATTTATCCAAGAAAAATCTAAATGAAAAAAAAAAATCTGACAGTATCCAAAATTTAGTGCTTCACTTCTAAACAAGAAGCATTTTGTTTTCACATATATGTACTAATACCAGGTGAAATCAAGCAATAGTCAAAGTGGGTGGCCCTTAGTGGGAACAATATTCCAGTAACTTTGAAGGCCGACCCCATAACAGGTCATGTGTTGCACACACTCAATCAAGCAATGAGACAAATAGTGGTGGAGCGTGCGGGAGGTGCTGGTGGTAGTGGCTCATAATTCAAGGAAATATTATAAGAAGAAAACAAATTTGAAAAGGTCACCCAATACTGTTTTTAGCTTTTTTGTGAGAGCATTAAAACCTGTCTACCAGGGCTCCCTTGTCCCAGTTGAGAAAATGCTTCAGGTGTTGCCTGCTGAGTGCATCTTCCTTTTACATTGTCATGTGCTACAGCATTTGATGAAGGGTACTATGCAAACCAGCGCAGATCGGCTTGAAAAGATCCGCGCAGAGGATGTTAGAGCAGGGGAGCATAATTGAAGAAGAGTAATGCTATTGGGATGTACAAAATTGACCTAATTTGCAAACATGATGATGTGTCATGATGATGTGTCGAGATCTTTCTCAGGGCAATCCTCCAATGGAGAGGCTTGACCTATCTGAAGACGACTAGATTAAATAAACATATGATGTGGTCACGGTCTTTTATTGTTGGATTCCCACCTAAATTATTTCCAATCAGAGTAGAAAACTTTTACTTTAAATCTACTCTTTGAACCCCAGCTTAATCCTTCTCTCAGATTTCTATTACTGGTGCAGATCACAACATACCACCAACCAGAAGAGAAACCCCTTCTCCACCATTACGGCCTTTACCTGAACAAGGGCACCATGTGACCGATGAATTCCATCAATCATCTAGGTAGCTCATCTCTCAGGATTGTGACTGTTAAGGGAATATAGGAAAACAGCCAACAATTCTATGTAGAAGTACACCATCTCTTATTATGAAAAAAGGCCACATTCATGTCATTATTCCCATATTCTACAAGTTGTAAGCTATAATTTAAACCTAAGATCAAAAGTTTGAGCCCGGGAGATCTTAGGCCGGTTGTACGAGTTTTACTTGTTCCCTTTCAGATGATCATAGCCAAAAGCAGGTGATTATAGCTTCTGTGATGGGCCATCCATCTAGAATTTTACATCAGCAGCATTAACAGCCCTTTTTGGATCCGATCCGATCCCCTTCCATTTATTTTATCCAGTCACACTCCCCCCCCCCCCAGCGCCCACCCTCCCTCTCCAACACAACTAATTTTATTATAGAATTTACTTCATCACTTAGTCCCAAGTCCAAGCCCAACATAAGCAATTGCATTTTATCATCAGATACAGAATGCATACGTAATACCAAAATTCCAAATGTTCAATCCTGATTTAAGGTAATCCTGCATGCAAACACACTCTTACCATAAACGCATTCAAGGAAGAACTGGAAGGTAACATACTCATCGAAAGATACATTCATAGAACCAAAATCCCATCGATATCTATAATATAAAATAGGGTAGGTTTCAATAAACCCATCCAATGGTCCCAAATAGACTCATCCAATTAATAGCCACCAACATCTCCCTCAAAACCATTTACATTGCACCGTGTTTGAATTAGCAAATATATAATAAAACATGCAAAGCTTTTGGGTTGTGGCGAACTGCCATGAATACACATTACACTACTTTACATGAATTAACAATTTTACATACAATGACAGGCACACACTACACTACACTATTTGCACTTTGTCCTACCCATCAATTTGGCACAATTCATTCATTTCCAGGCCATACACCAAAATTACCGTTCAAACACATTCTCTTGGGCTTCCCAATTTTTCTTTTCAATTACTACATACAAATTTGGGTACAATTGAAAATGAGGAAAACACCTTACTGTTAAAAATCATAGACAAGTTAACCAAGGTACTAGGCAAATATATTTAACCATATATGAAAAAATGATTGTGGGTATGGCCATTAAATATGTTACTTTACCAATTAAATTTAAAGACAAAATTACAGGATAAAAGAACACACCATTCTTTCTGTAGCTGGGCTTACAAATTCCATGTTTGAATTCTATGCTTCAAGCCAAAAACCCTAACAAAACCTCATCAAAGCTTAATTCAACATTGAAATTTTGATTTTTTCAAATAGCAAGCAAGCAAAAAAAAAATTACATACCGTAAAATCTTCAAGAAACGAAACCGCATATGATTATGAATGTCAAGAGGTTGAAGCTGCTCTGGTAGTTGAGAGTTGGCGCGCATAAAGAAGAGGATGGGCTGTTGCGGTAGCAGAGTTTAGGGATAATGTTTTGCGGGCTGAAGTAATTCTGGGCCATGATCTCTGTTGGGCTTGGTCCGTGGGTCGTTCTTGGTTGCCCAACTAAACCTTTGACCAAGCGGTCCATGTTATTTATACATCAATTTTGTTTTCTTTACTTTAAATACTCCCCTCGCCTCCTCTGGCTAATGAGTTAGATTTTAATCAGCTCGTAGTAAATTTGAATGCAGGATTCGAATTTAATTTGATTATTTTAAATATTTTATTTTCATAGCCGTTACTATTTTATCGATAAAAAATATCAATTCATGTCAATTTTATTGGATTCGAATTCGTATCCTATGCAGATCAAAACTCAATCCATTCACAAGGCTTACATCCAAAGCCCACTCCACTTATATTCCCTTATCACCTAGGGCTAGAAATAAAAGGTGACAATTTCTGACATAATACGATAATATAACTCGAACTCGACATGAAATTAATGGGTTAAGATTGATCATTTTTCAACAGAAACCTATATATGACACGATTAGTTAACACAAATAATAAATGAGTTGGGTTAGTATCAAATACGAACTACACAAAATTAACACATTTAACTAATATTATAAAAATAAAATGCTAATTATTTATTATTGCTTATTAAGCATTGATATAATTATTGTATAAAAAAGATATTTTTACTCATTATTATTGTTATTTTTATTAAGTTAATTTTTCATTTATAGAAAAAATATAAACATGGATTCAATTAATTGATAATAAGATCTTAGTCTTAAAATCTTAGTGTTAAGTTCTTTATTTGAGATTTATATGGGTCAACATAAATACCAACACAAACTCGATACGAAAATAAACAAGTCAATCGAGTTAAATAAGTTGAGTTATAGTTGACTAGTGTTCGACACAAACCAGTAATAATACGACACAAACACGATATGACGCGATTGTCACCCTTACCTAGAACGTTATATGAAATTGATAGAACACTATTTACTATTTTTTTGAGATAAATTTATAAATGATATAATTTGTTAACTAGAATAAAAAATAGTTTGAATTAATGTCAAATAAGAATAACAAAAAATTGAAAACAAAACATTTATTTAAATGCCATTACATGAGAAAGATTTTTGTGCTATTTTATTTTTTGCAGAAATATAGTTTGTATTGTTGTAAAATTAGATGATATTTTTATATAAATTTTATTAGGATAGGATTTTCATTAACAAAGAAAGAGGTCTTAAAATTGAATTTTGGGTTCAAATGTTATGTTTTTCAACCCAAACACAATGCGATAATTAAATAGATTGGATTAGTATTAAAACACCTGAAAAGACTATAAGAATACTTTTATTGTTATTGAATGTACAAAATAAAAATTTAAAATATATAAGAATGAAATAAGAGCAATGTTACGTATCTTAAATCTTTAATCTAAATTTATATCTCAAATCAAGGAGAATCATTGGATCAGCGAGTCTTCTTTAAAAATTTTGATAGAATTCACTCATCTAACGATCTCTATTTATTTGAGTTGTAAATTTAAAATACATAATATTTGTCCTAAAATAAAGACCGGAATTATTATTCGCAATACATCTATGCTCCTGGAAGTTGTAGCGCCAAAGAGTAGTTTCTAACAGATATTTTCCGTTGGCTCTCTCTCTCTCTCTCTCTCTCTCTCTCTCTCTTATCCTTCAAGGCTTCATTTCAAACCCATTTGTCATGGTATCCTTTATGCTATCCCAAAAAGACTACCAAACAGATATTTGAATCTGTCCGAGACAAACCATGGCGTGTTCGTGTTCTCTTCTCCCTTTACCTGCAATTTCTTTACTGAGTCCAACACAGTCCATCCTTACAAATAGACCTCCAGGTTCTATATTCAAAACTAGAGCCGTGGCTAAAGAACTTTATTTCAACCATGATGGTTCAGTTACAAGGAAGCTTCTGGTCACATTTAAACACAACATTTACTGTTATCTTTCTCAATAGCATATATGTATTGCTTGAGGTTAACTTTATTAGTAACTAATTTTGTTTGTTTTGGTGCAGGCAGGGGTGACCCTGGTGGCTGAGCTAGTTGGGGTGACATTGGGTCCTAAAGGAAGGAATGTTGTGTTGCAAAACAAATATGGACCTCCCAAGATTGTTAATGATGGTGAAACTGTTCTAAAAGAGGTGAAAAACATTCATACCCTTGACCAACTTTTTTTTCATTTTTCATTTTGTTAAGGTGAATTGGTTGCTGGTATATGGGGGGGAGAGGGATATTTGGGTTTTATTGCTGAAAAACACTGCTCAAATTTCATTCAGATTGGCACAAGTATTTTACCCTGTTTGACTGCTCATAGCTTTGTTGTGGGGTATGAGAGATGAAATGTAAACTTCTGCACTGTTCTTTTATTTGTTCAAAATGCTTGTGAAGTTGTAACTGCTTGTTGGCATGAGATATTAACACCTAGCAATGTGGAGGTTTTTCCTCTCATCCGAGAAGTTATCTTAAATTTCTAGGAATAGATGACCAATTATGATCTGCATTAGGGCCATTTGGGTTGGTTGCCATCAGCCCAAGACCAAGATAGAACACCACTCCACAGTCCACACTGGCGAAGGGGTTGATTTCATCGGGTTGTTGATATGGTGCCTATAGTGATTGTGTCTCCTGCTTGATGAACAGTGCTTCTGAAGTTTCCTTGTCTTCTTGGGCGCAACTTGAGACTTCTATAGTTTCTTATATGATACATTGCAATATGGCTACCTCAATTTGCAACAAAGTTAATGTCAAATCAGGGATAGCTTCAAAATATGCTATAATATATCCATGGTGTATATTACTTCTGAAACCACTAACTTTTTAACTTGATGACATCAAGTTAGACTAGCAATAATACTTGGCATTTCTAAAATCCAGTGAGAGCAATTGCGAGATCTCAGGATCACAGTATATAGACGGATAGACCCATTATTCTAGGTTTTTTTATAGCAGAATCAAAATTTGAACTCCTAGTTCATGTCTAGTAAGTTTTTGAGGCACCAAATCATGCATAAGTTTCAGGAACAAAATAGTGATAGCATCATATAATGGAATAAATTTTGAATCAAACAAAAACAATTTGGAGACCACTGACCATATCTAAGCTTTGTATTGGTGATCCGTTAAAGTCATCAGATGGTACAGAAAACTACAAAAAATATTAGGAAATACAAGAACAATTTAGGACTAAGTTGTACATAGTTTGTAAGCCATTGGTACACATTGAACCCTGAAGAATCTTGGCCTAATTTTTTCTCATTTATTGGAGAAAATATTTAGGTTTGCATTGAACATTTGAACTTTCGAACTAGTTCTGTGTGATGACCATTCAATCACAACAGAATCTTTGTTGTGGTATAAGTCGTAGACCATTATGTCCCTTCACAGTTCACCCTGATCCCTTCTGTGTCTTCTCAAAATGTAAACTGAGCTCAGTCGAGTTTATTAATACCTGTTTGAAATTTCTTTTCCTAAAACTTTATTGACGATTATTTAAATAAAGTAGGATAGTTTTTCACTTTCTTCATATAATTTGTTCTATTATATGAATAGACATCTTGTTCTAGCTTAGACCATTGATGGTTGAATTGGAATGGATCATCAAGTTCTGTGATTCAGGGATGGGGCTAGTTATCATTAAGAGAGTGAGTGGCTCCTTTATGTTGTAAAAGACTTACACTGGACTTTTTGTCGTAAATAACTTGTATTAGTCCATTTAGATTGAGTTAGAGGATTCATTGGAGAACGTCGGAGTGAAATTGGTGAGGCAAGCTGGTGCAAAAACCAATGATATTGCTGGTGATGGTTGCACTACATCTGTCGTGCTAGCTCAGGGTTTGATTGCTGAGGGTGTAAAGGTACCTATTTCCTTCAATGTGATAGGAAACCTTGCTAATATAAAATCTTATGTCATTGCTTAGAACAGCATTTGATTACAGTTTTTTTAGTCTGTGGATGCTTTCAGTTTACTTTTTCTATTTGATTTTACCTTCCTCTAGGTTATTGCAGCAGGCATGAATCCTATTCAGATCTCACGTGGGATTGAGAAAACGGCTAAAGCCCTTGTTTCTGAACTCAAATTGATGAGCAGGGAGGTAGAAAGGACCATTATCTTCTTTCATCTTCCTGGGAAAATAATTGGTTAAAAACCTTACCAAGAATAAGATATCGAAAGGAAAGACATATACACTAACCAGTTTTTGGTTCTAAGCATAAGTTGAGGATTATGTCCTACTTATTGGAGTCAATGTTCCAATTTCTCTGCGATTTCAGGTTCAGGATCACGAGCTTGCAGATGTTGCTGCCGTAAGTGCAGGAAATGACTATGAAGTAGGAAACATGATAGCTGATGCTCTTCGACAAGTAGGAAGGATGGGTATAGTCACAGTTGAAAAGGGGAACTGTTCTGAGAATACTCTACAGATTGTAGAAGGGATGCATTTTGATCGTGGATACTTATCTCCTTATTTTGTAACGGATCGACAAAAGAAGACAGTGGAGTTCCACAACTGCAAGGTAGGGGTATTATAGTTGTTTTAGCATTCAATGTTTTCCTTTTGAGTAATTAGGGGGGGTGAATTTTTTGGTTGCAGTTGCTTTTGGTTGACAAAAAAATCACGAACCCAAAGGAGATGTTTAAAATATTGGACAATGCTGTTAAGGAGAAGTATCCAATTGTGATAGTTGCAGAGGGCATTGAGCAAGAAGCTCTGGCTCCAGTAATTAGGAACAAACTCAGGGGTGTGCTGAAAGTGGCTGCTATTAAAGCTCCTTCCTTTGGTGAGCGCAAGAGCCACTACTTAGATGACATTGCTATCTTAACTGGAGGTAGTAAATTAAGTACTATAATGTCAAGTTCTTAGCCTCTTTCTTGTCGATATTTGTAGATCAATCTCGCCATGAAACATTCCAAAAATGAGCCTGTGAACAGGTAAGATACTATGATTTATGTTAGTTGAGCATGAAAGGTCCTAGTCTCAGTTCTTGTTTATGTGTCGGCTGTTAAATTCTGTTTTATTTCCAAACTCATCACTAAATCTAGTAATCTTTCGTGCTAAGAAACCGTCATACTCCCAAACCAAGTCATATGTAGAAAAATCCAAAAAGTAGATTCTGCATGGCCAAGGAAAGATGATCCCCATTATTTGATGCTAAGCCTGTAATGTGTTTTCAGGGACTGTAATCAGAGATGACATGGGATTGACCCTTGAAAAGGCGAACAAGGAGGTTTTGGGGACTGCTACTAAGGTGGTGATAACTAAGGATTCTACATTAATAGTTACTGATGGTAGCAATCAAGCTGCTGTCCAGAAGAGGGTTTCTCAGATTCAGAGGCTTGTTGAGGTGAATCGCAAATCTAATATGTTTATGGAGAATTTTTGTTTCTCAAAGAAAGACTTATTAAGGTGGATCGTATGTTTTGTGTAACAGTATCTGTGGAGTTTGATTTTCCTTGGTTTCCAGTTATGAATTGTCAATAATTACAGGGCTGTCACCTGAGTCTACTAATGTTTCATTTGGTAGGCCTTGGGAAGTAAATGTAGACATCCTTTCCATTATGGAAACAAATTACCCATAGGTCTAGACACCAATTTTTTTACACTCAGATATTTGGTCAAAAATCTTCCCAATTTTTCGTCATCCAATCAAACTCAATCTCCTTTATTGATTAAGCACAACTAGGGCATAGACGCACATCACCTGATTTTGGACAACCCACTGCAAGATAAGTCGTTTTTGCTGGTCCTGTGACCACCCATGCAATGAAAAAGACGGTGACAATTTTAACCAAATTAACAGAACAAAAATAGTTATGACCTAAACCCTAAACCCATAGAACTCCTGTCAATGGCTCAATCAATTATTTAATCGAAATGCTTAAAAAAAAAAGATTACTATGTATTTTTCTTAAGATATGCCCATATGCTTTTTCTTGATTCTATAGCCATTGCATTGCTTGTAGGACATTTTAGCTTTTTATGAGAATACTGACACAACTACGCCTTATTTTGCAGAATACTGAAGAAAAATTTCAAAAGAAAATACTGAACGAAAGAATAGCAAGGTTGTCAGGGGGAATTGCCATTCTGCAGGTAATCTGAAATTTATTGGATTGGATATATTTGGTCATGTAGATTTTGAAGAATAATTTCTGTATGTATTAATGCGTTAATTTCTTTCAAATTGAATAAAAGGTAGGAGCACAAACACAAGTTGAATTAAAGGATAAACAACTAAGGACTGAAGATGCTTTGAATGCGACGAAGGTAGCATGTTTCTCTTTGGATACTTCAATCGCTAAATAGTCAGTTAGTAGATGCAAGCTTATGCATTCTTATATTGTAGGCTGCTATTGAGGAGGGAGTTGTAGTTGGTGGCGGTTGTTGTCTATTGAGGCTTGCTTTAAAGGTGGATAGTAGTAAACAACTTCTGGACAATGAAGAGCAAAAGGTAACTAACTCTCTTTCTCCTTTTTATTTTGTTTCTTTTTCTTTTACATTTTTGTTTAGCCCTCTCGTTTGATTGTTGCAAAAAGAAAAAAAGTAATTGGTGGTTAACAATTGTGCTGAGTTGCAATTTTCTTATGTTAGTTTATTACCCTTGTCTGCAGAAATAGTAGTGTAGTTTGTTATGATTGTGATTTTCTTTTTTGTCTACAATTGGCAAAGCAGATTGGAGCTGACATCTTCAAAAGAGCATTGGCCTATCCTGCTAGACGGATTGCCAAAAATGCTGGTGTTCATGGGAATGTTGTTATAGAGAAGGTCTCTACAGGTTTTGCATTAGTTTTCACCCAACATAGTTTGAGATCCAAAAACTTTCAGTTGTTAATTGATAGCGCAAACTGTTAAGGACTTGGAAAATCCAAAAAAATATGACCTTGTTAAAACCTGTCACCTATGCAGGTTCTTTCTATTGATGACATGCGGTATGGATACAATGCTGCAAAAGACCAATATGAGGATTTGATGGCTGCTGGAATTCTGGATCCATCAAAGGTACCAAGAGACATGGCTTAGGCAGATGCACTTCATTCACGACCCTTGTGGCATTATCTAGGTGCTGAATTCGTGCAGTTTCCCAAAATAATGACGCACCAAGAGAGTTCAGTATGGTGTTGAAAGGTTTATAAGCTAGTATCTCACAGAAATACCAAATAAATCAGTATGAAAACCAATTTGAGTTGGTGAAAATAGTTGAGATCCATGAAAAAAGGAAAAGTAAAAGGAAAAAAATAGAAGAGAGAAAGAAAAAGAAATATCAGCTAGATCATGCCTGCATGGTAAGCTAAAGTTTACTTACCATTTCAGAATGCAGTGGCTCAAAAATGATACACTCGATATTAGAGGAATGCTCTCAGACAGAACTATCTCTGAGGACCATGTATTTTGCTAAAAGATGCTATGCACTTGACACCCAAAAGCACATATTAGACTTCTTTTAGCTATATATTAGCTATTACTGTCGAAAAATTCATAATTCCAACTAATGTCTGGAAGCAGGTAGTTAGATGTTGTTTGGAGCACGCAGCATCTGTTGCCAAAACTTTCTTGACATCTGATGCAGTTGTTATTGACATCAAAGAACCTGCGCCTATTAAAATGAGGAGATCAATGCCAACCTCAGGTATGTGTGGGAGCTTTTATGCTTTTATATCTTTCCGATGTATTACAAACAGCAATTCCTTTTGTTGTGCAGGTATTGGACGGATTGGTTTTTAATTTGCAGATGAACTCACATAGCTCCATCAGGTTAACTGATCAGACTTTGGCTCGACAATTCTTCAAGCACTGACGCAATAATGTGTGAGCTATAAAGCAATGAGACTCTACTACATTCATGCTGCTGATTGAGCTATCTACGATTCAGTTCCTTTCGCAACAAATTGATGACTTCCTGTCAAAGATACAAGCATATCAACTGCAAAATTTGTGTTGGAAAGAAGATTTTAGCGAATGAAGAGAAAGTGCCACAAGATATAGTGGGAGCTTAGCTTTACTTTGTTTTG
>CM042194.1:4307324-4323633 GCA_023539305.1 Ilex asprella | reverse complement strand
GTCGATATGCATAGGGGTGTTCATGTGTCAGGTTATTCGCGGGTCTTATTATCCGGTCCGAAAAAATTGGTCCAAAATCTGATAGTTGGCCCGCCCGAGTCTAAGTTCAATATCCTTAAAAAGAGGGCTTGAATTTGTTTCCAAACCCATTACTCGGCCCGAAGCCTTGCCCAAAAGCCCAGCTGTCAAGCCCAACCCGCCCACATAGTTCACCAACTCTTCTTTTGAAAAAAAATTGTACTTTTAGACCGTTAAATTTGAAATTTTGAAATAAGTCTTTTAATGTCGGAATTTGAAGTTTTAAATATTTAGATATTATAAATACTATATTATTTTCTTTTTCATGTATTAAGCATGCAAGTTTTAAAGGGTTGAGTAATGCAAATGATAGATTAGTGAGTAAGTGTCAACCTAGTTGAGATGTATTTATTCTACTAGAGATAACCCGTGCTTGAAGGCACGATACAATTCAAAAAAATCAAGCACCGAACTCAAACGTGTACTAAACTGAAAGTTTAAATTATTTCCATAATTTGTGCCTGAAATTGTGCAATTGAAAAAAAAAACTTACATTGTTCTTGAAAATAAAACAATCAAACACTTAACATAGACACGCTAGAAATAAACAAACACTAAATATTATTCCTAAACACGAAATAATCAAATATTAAACTTGGACTGACACTAAGTTGAAAGCAACCTTGTAAATATAGCCTAACTGTCCCCATCTTAAGCTAAATGCAACCTTGTAAATGTAGTCTAACTGTCCCGTAATCTAAATGAATAATATCATACAACCTTGTTTACAAAGCACATTGATTTCATTCTAGAAAGAGGGAAAATACATAAATACAAAACTACAGATCTTAAGCAGCAACTTCCCCCAACAGACCATTTATACAAAAATAAGAATGATCCACATCATGAAGTTGAGATATTTTGTATTGCAGATTCGAATGTAGGCCATGAAAAAAATAGCAAGTTCCATTCCCTAAGAACTTGCTTACAAAAATCCTATCTCAACACATGAATCTTGTTCTTTGATAGATGGGCCATGACAAAGGAGAGTATTTAAAAGCTTATTTTAACCATTTGCTAGTGGCCTGCCTTTGCCTCGCTAGAAAAACTTATATAGAAACTTTTCGCATTTCCATGAAATTGTCCTGTTTCCTATTTATCCGACACTCATGTTACACAAATCCATACTCTTTTGAGGCCAAAAGTTGAATGACATAGTGTGGAGGAATGAACAGTTTTATTAATGTAAGCAAACCTTGAAGGAAGTTCAGATAAACTTGAACAATCAGCAACTCAGAACTCAAATAGACACACCTTCAGGAGGCTGAGCTAGTTTCCGATTTTGTGGAGACATCATTTCTTTCTTTAATTGAGTTAATATATCCTCCATTGTATACTCCCCTTGCCAATCAGCGAGCATGGGAAAAAGACTTGGTTCCACCTGGCAGTTCGGCCAACCATGAGCCTATTTTAAAGCATATCATGTCATAGAATTTTTGTCTAAGACAGAGCACGTACCACACCAGTTTCGTGAATAACGCAGCTCATGTTTATCCGGGTTTGGAACCTTATACTCGAAGGCTTATCTGGACAATCTTTATCACAGAATAACTTCAACTGATAGATGCGCCCTTCATGAACAGTCTGGCATGCAGCGTCGATAAACAGGAAGAAAATAATTTTCTTGTGTTACTAATACATTTATTAATAATGTTGTAAGGAAGAAATTTAAACATCAAAGAAATTAATAGCAAAAAAGCCATATCAATATAATATATTGAAAATGATTTTTTCTTTCATATATGTTTTGTAATTCTAATCACACCCAAAATGCCTAACAAAAAAACAGAGGACTTGAGTTAATATATTAACTAAAGAAATCATGACAAACAGGAAGGTAATCCAAATCAAAAAATGACAACATTTAAGAAAATAGAGAGAAGTAAAAATTCAAGTCAGTAGATTTGAACACAGTAGTGCCAGCATAAATGACTGTGGTAGTGAAATAAGATAATATTAGAGAGCAAAACAAGACCATCTAAGGGGTATGGTGAAAGCGGACTATTACCAGGTTATCATGAAGGCGACATTATCATCTGTGATTGCTAATTCATAGCAGTGGAAAGAAAAAATGGTGCCTTCAGGTACAATTGAGTAAACAAAATAGAAATTCTGATTTCAGAAACAAAAGGCTGACTCTTCAAAGTGCCATCAAACTAATATCTTCATTTGCTAGGAATTATAAAATGAGGCAGTTTTACACCACCAAAGGACAACACTCATTTGGATGGGTGGTCCACTGACCTTGTTGATTTAGTTTCCAAACCTAACTATTTCAGTATTCACACTTACTGCATTTCACCATAACAGTCCATCAGTCCCTATTAGGTCTACATGTGACTTTAGATTTCAGTCTCTAGTCTCCGTATCTAATTCACCCAAAGCACAAAATTTTGAATCTCTCACTCATTGCAATCAGGAGTCTAAAGAGTAAACTAACTACAAAGACAAATCAAAACCATTCCAACACTGAAGATGTGCCTGAGGCCCATCAAAACATCACCGACTTTTTAAAGTTTAAAAGCAAATGGTAGGGAGTGCAGTTGATATATAAAAAACATGACATAGAACATTTATGGGACTTCAATGGAAAGATGGATAAAAGAAGACCAACATTAGGAGGACCAATTATTGTTCCAGTCCATGACTGCATGTATACATCATCAGCAACATCCATTCTACAGCTGACAGTTCCATCCCCAATACCCTTTTCTCCTCTCTCAAGCTCTTCTAGTAACCTAAAATTCCTCGGAACTGGAAAATAACACATGTTTTGGTTAGACATATACAAATGATGGTAATGATTCTACCTACATTTCTGCTTATTAAAATTAGAAAACTAATCAGAATCAGAAAAGCAATTTCAGCAGAGTATTAATCACCAAGAACTTAAATTGGTAAGTTGCTCGGGTGATGGTAATGTCTACCAACGTTTCTGTTCATTAAAATTAGGAAAATATTTCAAAAAAATTCCAACATGATATTTATCATCAAAGAGTGAAGGAAAGACGTCACAATTACCCACAATGTGTAGCACTCATCATCGTCCCCATGTGGAAATGCATACAAACATGAAGAAGCAGTTTAATAATTTAACGTCTACAACTTGTTGCACTAAAATGCAAATCATAGTTCCTTGCACCGAGGACTGAGTAATGCAAAAAAATTACACAAAAAAATTACATAAAAAAATTAGAAATAAACTTACCTTGCACCGAGGACTTAGTAATGCAAGATATATGCAAGCACTCCAACAGTTGATTTTGGTTGTGAATATAGCACCGAGGACTGAGTAATGCAAGATAAAATTCTGTAAAATAATAAACAACACAAATAAAGTAAAATAACCAGAGAAAAAATTCAGTGCGTGAAATAAAAACTTGAGTGTGAGCCTGTGTTGAGTGTGAAAAAACAACCACACCAAATCTACTTCAAAAACAACCACACCAAACTTGAGAAAAAACAACCACACCACCACCCAAATCCTAAATCTCAAACATAATGCATACCCTAATTCAACAGAATTCAAGCCCCCAATCCTATTAGCAACAAATGAAACAAAACCTGCGACATGTTTGGCAAACATGTCGTGGTCCCACAAAGAACCTCAATTAAACCAATATACTCAGCCAACATTATGGAGCCTAAAATTCAAATGTCGTTACGGAAAACACTATCTTTATTGTCCAAAAGAAAAAAAATACAAATAATCAAACAACAAATTAATTTTTTTCCTTTTGAACTAAAATTAGACAACAACTCAATAATAGTCAATCACAACTTTTACTGCTTGAAGCCTGGAACCATTTCAAAGGAACTAAAACATTGTCGAGGCCTTAAACTCATCTCTAGACAAAATAAGAAATTCACATTTTCTATAAAAGAAAAATCAAGCCATAAAAATCACATCCTCTAAGGATTCATTTCAAACACATGATCTAGTTCAATTTACGGTATGTAACACTTGTGCGTGTGTAAGGGTCATAATCACATAAATAAAACCACACGAAGAAATACAAAAAATAACCCCTTTTATTAGAAAATTCTTCACTTAATTAAAGCCCAAATGACACTTATCATGAAAGAACAACCATCAAAGCAAGAAGCAAATCTACAAAGACACAATAACAAATATTCAAGAAAAGATGGAAACCAATCAAAGTCCATATCAAGATCACATAAGCATAGAAAAACCAACAAAATCCATCAACGTTCTCATCAACAACAAATAATTCAATCACGTATATAGGTGTTACTTATATAGGATTGAAATTTAAAGAAAACCCCTATCAAAACACAAACCTTACTGGTGAATCACACACACCCTAGATCTGTTGAGTATTCTCACTGCCCATATTGCATCCCCTCTTCTTTTGAAAATAAGATTATCCAATTCATTAATGATAGACACCAAAGTCTGCAAAAAAATTTAAATAAAAATTAAAAATCAACTCAAAGTCTAGAAAATAATTTACAATGTGCAGCCAAGAAGAAACAAATATTCTAAACAATGAAATTAACACTCAAAATTTTGCAAATTATGTTTGTGTGAGAGTGATTAGAAAAGTGAACAAAATTAGAGGTCGAACCAATATCGACAGTTGATTATGCATTGGAGAAAAAACATTAAAATGCTCACGAAAAAAAAAAAGTAACATGTAACCTTGAACAAAATTAAGGCCAACCCAATAATATACCGAGTAGTTTTACATGAAATATTAGGACTTAAAGTCTTCAACAACAACATACTTGTTGATTGAAAAGCCCATTAATACTTGAAGACAGACCCAAATTTGCATTCTAAGAACAAATCACACAAACCAATTAATCATTGTATACACTAACCATACATAAATCATTATATAATATCATTACACCTTAACCAATATATCGTTAGAAAGGGATTTATTACCATAAAAAACATAGCTTTGTGTAGTGAAGATCATCGTCCTCAAAGTCTACATCATTGGAGAAGACAGAGGAGGCAAGTTGTGAAATATGATTATCTCAGTTGATGATATTTATAGTTAATTGCATTGATTTAATCGTCATTGCATTGATTTATTTCATTTGTTTAGTAGCTATTGGCTTGGCTTGCAAAGGATCAACCGTGACGGAAAAGAAAAGGAAAAGAAAACACAATATAAGAAGTGGAGATGTGAGGAATTGAGAATTGGCAATACGTATAGCAAATTGACAAAAATCTTGTAAGACAATTTGCATTTGTCTTCAATCATGAACAATGTTTCTATATCAATAAAACCTAATACAATGAATAAAAGTTTGTATCTCATATCAAAGAAATTGAACCTTGAGCAACAAATATAAGTAACAATTAAATATTAAAAGAACGAATTCATCATCAGACAAAAATAGTGTAGATAATCACCGGGGCAAAGACAACACAATAAAACAAACTACTTATTGGGTATCTAAAATCAATGTACAATGTACTTAATGTACAAAAACTGGGCTATCAATAGTGAATTAGAGTGTTCCATCAACAACACTACATCAACGAAGACATTCATGTCAACCAAAGTCAATTCAGTGAAGGCATACCAAAGTCAATGGAGAAAAAAAGACTAAAAAAACATAAGAAGATAGAGAAAATAAAGCTCCACAACAAAGGCCAGAATCCCTGCGCAGAAGCTGAACAAGAAATTTTTCAACAACATTAAAAACAACAAATCTAATTGTGAATAAAACCTACGAAGAAAAAAAATGCAATAAACAAGGAATATATACAACATCAATTCGTACTTTCGAAATCTTGTGAAGACCTGGTCTGATTTCATCGGCAGCAGATCGACCAATAGAAACCTGCATTACTTTGTTGGATCCCAGGAAAAATCTGACACCCCAAAAATATAGATGATTGTGTTACAAAGCATATGAGAACATTGCAGACTGCGGTGGTTAGCCTACCGGAAGTTCCTACTGAAAATGCCCTCAAAACAATGTTATAACCTGTAAAAGTGCATTTCCAATACGTTCATGGGAGAAAAGTGTAAAAGTCCATAGGAAATTTACAAATAGTTCATTGCATTTAAAATTGTAGCTCAGTGTTTCCAGAAAAAACTATCCTATAAAGTTTCCCTAACCCAAATAGAGTTTTAAACAAAAATCTATAAATGAATGAAAACTAAATCTCCCAGTATGCAACAATATAGGATAGTGCTAAATCCAAAGCCTTTTTTTTCAGTTCACAGCCCAAAGTGCGCATCTTCAATACAAAAGTTCATCATTCACTTCTCTTAATATTAAGCCCTCTATAAGCAGGGCATGAAGTTTTTAAAAAGTGTGTAACTTTGTATATCCTACATTCATTATGAGCATATCCATCAGGATAGAAAAATGAACAATCCGCAATCTAACAAAGCCAATCCTTATGTCCCAATCATTTGGGTGTGTAGATCAAGAAGAAAACCCATAGATTTTGCAGAGTACGCAGATATGTAATTCAACCCAACATTATTACACCACATTCACTTTATTTGGATAACAATTGAGTTTTTGACAATTACATCTAGACATATACAATAATATGATTTGAACACTTATACAATAATAATTGATTTGAAAAAAAAAACAACCTTTCTTGAAACACATTTTTTTCTAATTACCTGCTAGTGGATTTGAGCTGCCAGCCCTTTCCAGTGATGTAACTCAATACATAAAAATTGTTCAATTAGCAATGGCATGAGAATAGAAAGTACCATCTGATATTTCTACCTCATTAACGTTCATCACTTAATTCTTAAGCTTACATCACATTTGAGCATCCTTACAAAATCAAATAAACACAAATAGGGCAGTTAAATAAAGCACTATCAGAAGATGGAAAAAGATTAGAAACATCTTATTTGAAGAAGATTTCACATTGATTCAATAGCAGGACTTATATATGTTGTTTTGCATAATATATGTCATGTGGCATGTGTATAAGCACGCATTAAACACAAAATAATGTTGAAATGGTTGCAGATTTCGACACAAAAAGCACAATGCAGAGAACTTGCAGAAATATATATCAGACAAGAGGGAAAAAAAAACTAAACATTTGTGTAAATGGTCCTCACTAAGCAGTAGTTTCAACAAACACCAAATCAAAATTAAAAAAAAAAACCTATTTCATCATAACTATAAAAACACCCAAATTAAAGAGCCAAATTAAAGACATCCAAATTAAAAATACCCAAATTAAAAATATCCAAATTAAATACAAACATTCAAAAATCCAAATTAAATACAAACATTGAAATACCCAAATACAAAAACCCAAACCCAGATTTGTGTGTGTTGTGTGGTCTGTGTGTGCGTGTGATACTGTGTGCGTCTGTCTGCCGTGTGATGTGTGTGTATGTGACTGTCATTGAGTGCTTTGGCTGGGGAGGTGAGTGAGAGAAAGACGGAGAGAGAGGGAGAGGGAGTAGAGCTTACCTAGGTCGGTGGGTTGACCAGTGAAGGGTGAGAGGGAATAGAGACGAAGTGGCGCTACTAGTGGTGGTGTCGCTGGGGTGTAAGAGGGAGAGAGAGAAAGAGAAAGAGAGAGAGGATTGACGGATGAGAAAAAAAAACCAGCAATGAAGCAGAGACTTTGAGAGAGGTCTTGGAAAAAAAAGACTTGTAGGGAGGATCTGTAGCTCTGATAGTTGAAGTGACGGAAGTGGCTGACTTTGAAAAATATAATAACGAGTAAAAAGACATGAATTTAGGGGCAAAATATATGGACTTTTGAATTTGAATGAGATGTATTGTGACTCTTTGGATGTTGAAGTTTTGGATGGATGAAGATCGTACGATCGACTTATTGAAGCCCCACTCTGTTTGAATGTAATTCATCCCTTAATCAAAAAGAAAATTATTCATTATTTATTTTTTATCTATTTTAACTCTACTTTTGATTCAAAAATATAATTTATGCAAATGTTAAGTTACAAAAATATTTATTATTAAATAAAATTGTATATAAAAAAAGTCTGTGAGTAGATTCGCCCAGAGCCCCGCCCAGTAGGCTCACGGATAGCTTAACCCTACTCGAAGTCCAATCCGGCCTAATCGATAACTCACTTAGATAAGAGTTTGGGCATATACTATTTAGGCCTAGCCAGAAAATTTTTTGCGGGACTAGCCTATGGACACCCCTAGATATACACAAATATTACAAAAAAAAAAAAAAAAGATAAGTTGAACATGATGAAAGATGTACATCATATTGAGCATCGCATAACAATATCAATCGATTCAGTAATAATAACTTGGAATTGACTTGGAAATAATTAGGTCTAAGAATGTTATTGGGTATTGAATTAGGTGTTTGAGGCTTGTCACATAGACATAATAGCTTGTATACAATAACATACCGGAAATATTGTTATGTGTACCAAATGATTGTGAGCCGTTAAATCAATTAGTCCACTATAATCTAATGGTTGTTGATGCACAAACTTAATGTATAATTTTGGTGCAAATAGCATATTACTCATAGGATATTCTCTTTCACCTAACCACCCACCAACCAACCACTACTTTCAGGTGAAAGTTGCACGTTACACATAAAGTTTTTTGTCAGTATGTAGGAAAATTTAGTTTAGACACTAGAGAAATTAGGGAATGTTCACTTTATTTGCAATGGTGGGCTCTTACAACTGCTTATTTATATTTATAACCGTCTGCTTGCAATTTAAATCGACCCCCCCTGTTTTTTTTTGGGGAATCTGTGGTTTGTCCTCGGCGATTACAGACGTGTTAATGTCACCCAGGCTTGTGAGTTCGAATAGAACTAAGAGTAAACTTCGGGTGCATGAACTGACCCTTCAACCTATAAATTAGTTAAATTAGGATTTACATTTCGTTGGAGATTCGAACCCACACCAGATACTTTAATACGGTTCATCCAAACAACTGAGGTCCGTCTTACCAATTAATCACGATTTTTTGTCTTCAAGGAAACTTGAACCATTGACTTCAAAAAGATAAAAACCTTCACAAGACAAAGAGTATTATTGGACCAAAAGTCCATTGATTTATTCTATCATTTAGACCTATCCATTAACTGATCCAAATTTCGATTTGAATATAAATCTAGTTAGTCGGACATGAATTGACATTTTTTATGTATATGAATCCATTACGTTGTATTATTAAATTGAATTTGAATATATTTATATTCGATCTAATTATAGTCTACTCGCAATTAGATGTGTATAAGAACAATGAATGATTAGGGTCAAGAAATTTATTTGAAGTACAAATAAAATTTAGTTAAATTGAACTATTCAGATCATAGTGGATTTCCGATCAATTTTTTATATTTAATGGATTCAAATGTGGGCTGCGAACAAAAAACCTATCTAATAATGGGATCAATTTTGGGTTAAATTAGATTTAGATTGATTCAAATAAGTTGGAATCCGGTGTGTTGACAAACCTACCACGATCGGATTATATTTTATTTTTGTTTTGTTGGTAAAAAGAGGTTGGATTCTTTTTGAAATAAGGTCAAATTAAGGTACTGATGATTGATTGACTTATTTTTTAGTGCATAATAAAAACTACTATCAAATAAGCTTAGATTTTAATGTTTTAGGATTAATTCTAAATTTTTGAGTCATAATTTTGTCCCATCGAGTCGTAATTGATGTTCTTGAGTCATAAATTGACCACAAATAAATTATAGTTAACATTTACTTAATTGTAAATTTAGTTACACTACTAAATTCAATACCATAATTTTTATTTTTATTTTTAGTTTTAGTTCAACGGTTAAGGGTGTCTGGGCCATCCTCGTCCTTCTTGGCCTGGTTAAAGGTAAATTATACATGTTAGAATTAAAATATTCATAAAAGATAAATCTATCATAGTCTAGCTCCAAAAAAACGTCAAGATTTAAATTGAGGATATCTGAATATCTCATCGTTGTGACCATAATTTTAACTTTTCATGAATAACAAGTAAATGCACAAAAGTAAAGAATATTCGAGTATTAACCAACATTTTCAAAAGAATAGGGTGAGATTCACAAATATTCAAAAGATTTGGTGGCAAATCAAAGGCCAAAAGTGTGGGCCCGTATGATTATGGCAAGAACAAGTTGCCGAATTTGACTGGGCTGTGAGAGTGGTGCGCTGAAGACTCTCCTGTGAGCTCTACTCCAAAAGCTTGTGCTGGTAGGTGTATTGTCAATTGCGACCAAATTGTTTGCGTTCTTCAAAACCCAGATCTTGATTTTTTCTGGGTTTGACTTATTTCCGACAAACTTTCAGTTTTGCACTTTCAGTTAAGAGGTAATGAAAGCTTATTTGGATTCATTTTATCTGTTTTTTCGTCTTTGATCTGTATAACTTAGTGTTCTTGTGTATGCCGTTTGTTAAATCTGTCTCTAAAGTATGTGAATTGTTCAATCTTCTTTGTTTTGGTCTCTAGTTAATCAGATTTTTGGTAGGATATGTGCTATTGATAGCAAAATTCTATGATACTCTGTAATATCTTCTGCTTGGATCCTAAAGTTGATTTCTTTTCTGTTTATTCCCTTCTTGTCTATTACCAATTGTGCTTCTGTTAGGAATGTGCACCTTTGTGTCTGATTTTCTAGATCTGGATCCAGATTAGAGCTATAAAGTGATTCTCTCTTTTGGATATTTTTCTTGCATTTATTTGCAGTTCTGACAATAAAGATTGGAAACATTGAAACCGCTGATAACAGACATTTTGATCAGGAAAAGGAAATGGCTACCCCAACAAGAATTGGACTTGCTGGCCTTGCTGTGATGGGGCAAAATCTTGCCCTCAACATAGCTGATAAAGGATTTCCTATATCTGTTTACAATCGAACCACTTCAAAAGTTGATGAGACGATCGAACGAGCCAAACTGGAAGGAAACCTTCCAGTGTATGGTTTCCATGATCCCAAGTCTTTTGTAAATTCAATCCAGAAACCTCGTGTGATAATTATGCTTGTTAAGGCTGGTGCACCTGTCGATCAGACCATCAAAACTCTTTCTGTTTACCTGGAGAAAGGTGATTGTATTATTGACGGTGGTAATGAGTGGTATGAGAATACTGAGAGGAGAGAGAAAGCCATGGCTGAGTTGGGTCTTCTTTATCTTGGAATGGGGGTTTCAGGTGGTGAAGAGGGTGCTCGGCATGGACCTTCTATGATGCCTGGAGGTTCCTTTGAAGCCTACAAATACATAGAAGATATCCTTCTTAAGGTTGCTGCTCAAGTTCCTGACAGTGGCCCTTGTGTTACATATATTGGGAAAGGAGGTTCAGGAAATTTTGTTAAGATGGTTCACAATGGGATTGAATATGGTGATATGCAACTGATTGCAGAAGCTTATGATGTACTGAAATCAGTTGGCGGCCTCTCTAATGAGGAATTGCAGCAGGTGTTCTCGGAATGGAACAAGGGGGAGCTTCTGAGCTTCTTGATTGAGATCACTGCAGATATTTTTGGAATTAAAGACGATAAGGGGGATGGGTATTTGGTAGATAAGGTTTTGGACAAAACTGGCATGAAGGGTACTGGTAAATGGACGGTTCAGCAGGCTGCTGACCTATCTATAGCAGCTCCAACCATTGCTTCATCTTTGGATTCCAGATTCCTCAGTGGATTGAAGGAGGAAAGAGTTAAAGCTGCCAAGGTCTTCAAATCCAGTGGAGTTGGTGACATCCTCACTGACCAGGTTGTCAATAAGGAGAAGTTGATCGATGATGTCAGGAAAGCACTTTATGCATCCAAAATATGTAGTTATGCCCAGGGAATGAATTTAATCCGCGCAAAGAGCATTGAAAAGGGATGGGAATTGCAACTTGGGGAGCTCGCTCGGATTTGGAAAGGTGGTTGCATTATTCGCGCTATATTTTTGGACCGTATCAAGAAGGCCTATGATAGGAACCCAGATCTTGCAAACCTTCTTGTGGATCCAGAGTTTGCAAAGGAGATGATTGAGCGACAATCTGCTTGGCGAAGAGTTGTCTGCCTTGCTATCAACTCGGGCATTAGCACTCCGGGTATGTCTTCTAGTCTTGCTTATTTTGACACATACAGGAGGGAAAGACTGCCTGCTAATTTGGTTCAAGCACAAAGGGACTATTTTGGTGCTCATACTTATGACAGGATTGATATACCGGGGTCCTTCCACACTGAATGGTTCAAGATTGCTAAACAGTCAAAAATTTGATCTTGTTCTCCTGCTGTACCATTGTTGCCATACCTAATAATGTTCCTTTTTATGTGGGAACATATGTAGTTGACTCTGCTATCTTCCAGTGACGTCATTTCTCTGGAATTATGCTTTTCAGCTCTATTGAAAGGTGTCTGGATTCCATGTTACTTTTGCTGCTTGTGGAAATGTAATAATAGATCTTGCGGGCTTTTCGTCTTATATTAAAAGCATCTGATCATTTAGTCAGATGAATCATCCTATATAATAAGAGTATGTACGTTTCCATTGATCTCAAGGGAGCTTAATATTATACCTGTCGAAGTATGAATCTTGAAATTTCCTTTATCCTTGTTTTTGTACTGAATTCTTCTCAATGCTTCATCCATTCTGTGCTTCTTTGATGGTTTTTTCAATGTATTGACTGTTATTGGACTTGTGGCTTGGTAAAAATTAAGGCTTGCATCACGTGAGAACCCGTAGAGGAAATCTTATGTCATTCATGTAAACCCTTTAGTCTTTCCATGTCTGGGCTGTTGATGTGGACAAGAATCCCCAGTCCTCACCATCGATACTCTGTAAGTGCTAGGAACTCCTTAAGGAATCACGTTTACGTAATTATACCTACTTGAAAATTAGTCGATAAAAAAGCTGGTAGTGGTTAATGATTGTCTCACCAGTTCAAGTAAGTAATGGGCGCATAAACAGGCTTGGTGTTTTTGAGAGTTGGGAAGTACTCTACAATGACTATGTACCTCGGTTTGGATCTAGGATTTTGAATGACATCCATGGTAGGTTGTTCTCTGTGGAAATAATGTAGCATAAATATCAGGCAGCATGTGATACATGTGAAGGTAATGGCGTATATCATAAGAGATGCACAGAAGAGTTGTCGCAAAAAAAAGGAAGGGCTTCATGTTTTGTTTAATGGCCCCGTCATTTTACCATTGTTGTAGTATTTATGGTAGGTATCATATGACCTTTTGGTCAATTGTCTCTCAAACCATGTAAGGTGTAATATTTTATGCTATTCAGTAAGTATATGTATGGTGCTAGCTACATCTTTTAGTAATTTGTAAATCCATGTCCTGCGTTAAACCTAGTTTCCATTTTGGACTGTGCTGACAAAATTATATTCAGGTGTGTGTGTGTTTGTGTTGCAGTCAGTGTGTCTTGGCTGCATATCTTCTAACATTTCCCAGTATAAGTTACACTGCTGTTGCGAGGCTGGGAAACATTAATTGAGCACTCGGAGGAGTGAGAGACATAAGCAGAGAGAAATTAGGTAGTGTTGTGCCCATTCCAAGTGATGATTAGTGCATTGCTGTTAATAGGGACTGCATACGGGTAGAAAAATTGTCGGTTGAGGTTGTGAGTTTGACTTGATGCCCTATTGTTTTAACTGACTAGTACTTTAGATGGAGCTGAATAGGAAAAAGATCACAGACCCAACTGTAAGTAATTGGGATGATGAACCCTGTAAGCTGCTGGTCTACTTGCCTTGTGCATGGAAACTGTTGGCAGTTGCACCTACCTTCGACTTTGACAATTTTTTTCCAAGTCACGCTTTTTCTTCACAAGTGGCATATAGTTTCTAATTTGTTATAATTTGTGGTTTGATTGGGGACTAGCATTCTAAAATGAAACAGGGGGTGCATTTTGTGCCCCAAAGGTCCTTGTTGAATGCTGCAAATATTAGGGAAAGATTAAATACTCCTGAAATATAGGAGTTTGTGGTGGCAACATTGTGAAGAGATAAGTGGTAGATTTTTCAACTTAATGAAGTGACCGACTCATGTGAACCTGTTAACTGGCATAGATTAGAAATTGATTACCGTCCTTTCCAATTTGCCTTGTATAATTTTCTAGTTTCTTAATACCTATCTAACAAAGTTACTTGATGTGCTTATACAATCAATTTGGTTTGCCCATTGGTTCATCTGGCCGAAGGGTTGGAGTTGAACTACCTGCTTGAGCCTTGCAAAGGAATAGAAAGTTTGTTATGAAAGTAAGAAGAATATATGTTTTACTTGGTGTTCTTTGCCATTTCACTTGATCACTCACTAGACTGTAACTACCCCCAATCTCTACTTATTAATTACACGCGTTACATTTATATTTAGATATGCTCATCAATAGACATCTATGCATTTTAGAAGTTGTGTTTGTGTGCTACATCAAACACAGATATAGTGCCACAGGCAGTGTTACATGAGCCAGGTAACCGTGGCTGATTATATTTCTTGATTCAGCATCAAAACTGAATATTTGTAGCGCTATTTGTGTCGTATTCTGGTTTCTCTCTCTGATTTCATCTTCATACAGAATAATTTATTCACCTGTTGTTGAGGTTCCTTGCCTGAGCAGTTGCAGGCAAGACTTCCCTCGATGTTTTCACATAAAAGTCTTTGACAACTCGGACCAGAATGAGGCATCTGGAGCTATTGAATCATCTTCATCATCATTGTTGCCATCCTGAGCATTCTGGTCTTGTTTCCTCTCCGTGTTGTTATTATCATATTGGAATTATCCATTTCATGAATTGGGTAGGCAGTACACGCCATGCCGTTCACCCAGACTCGTTGCTGATGCATTCTTCTGCACCTCCAAGGACTTTGTAGGACTCCATTGTTGCTGCTAGAGAAGAAGAAAAGAAACAGAATCATCCCAAGAAAGAAAGCAAGTCTTAAGAAACTTGCAATGTGTGAAATAACCTGCAATCCTCTTCACCACAAAAACCCTCTACTTGTCTTTTCTCTCTCTGACTCTTCCATGCTAACAACAAAAACAAACGAGTTTCCCATCTCTTGATGAACATGACACCATTCCCATTGATTAACCTGAATAAACTTGGACCACCTGGCACTTGTGGCACCATCAACTCTCAGGTTTTATATCTTCTGCAAAAAACAGGTGAACTAAGCATGCATGCAAACAAAACCCAGTTGTTTTTGAAGGAACTGGAGTAGCTCTTATTCATTAGACCTCACACCGGTAAGAAATTTCGGTACCATACCACTTATCACTTTTTTAGTATTTATATAACGTTTTGGGTGAACTTTATCATCATCATTGTTGGTATTTTCTATTTTTTCATCAACAATAGAGCAGAATCAACGAACTCGATTGCGTTTTGGCTTTCATAAAGTATATGATTTTTATTTGGTTATTCGTTGAATTATTTTTGTCAATTTGATCTTTAAATTATTCAATTCGTGTTTAATAGTCCATACGTAAATGATCTGTTAAGTTCTTTGGAGTAAAGAATTGTTTACTATATGGACTTGTTTAGTAGACGTATCATGAGGGGATTAAATATTGAATTGTACTATTTTTTGTTTAATCGGGCCTAACACTTCGCTTGGTAAGTAAATTTGATGCCGTATTAATTTCAAAAAACGTATATTTATCGTATATTTTTTATTCGATAAACATGTATTATGGAAGTATTTTAATACCACAAAGAGAGGTGTATTATAATCCAACTCAAATGTATTATTTTATACAGTTACTATTATAACCCTCAAATAGATAAAATCAAGTTAATCATCAATGTAACAAACAATGATTGAGAGTATTTTAGTTAATTCAACATTAATATGATGAAATAATTCTCTAACCAAACAACCGATTGGATAAAATAACTGTTATATAACGTTTATGTTGTGTATTGTCAAACACTAAATAAAATTACGTATTATTCTAATACCTTATTTAATCTTATCTTTTGTCCTGTTGTATTATATTAGACTGAATTATTTTATATAATTCATTCATTTCTAATACGACAATCAAACAAGTCCTATGTGTATTTCTTGGTGCTGGGGAGTTATTTTCAAAGGCGATTATGCAACCTAATCTTTATAATATTCATAGCTTAAAAAAATGACAAAAGGAGTCCCACACGTCAAAAAATTTCCTAGATCTGTTCGAAGTGATTCGTAGCTTAAAATAATAACAAAAGGAGTCCCACACATCAAAAAAAAATTGATATCTGTTCAAAGTGTGTCTGAAAGTTTATAATCATTTAGCTATGGTTAAGTTGTTAAAGAATAAGGTTT
>CM042194.1:4275565-4302467 GCA_023539305.1 Ilex asprella | reverse complement strand
ATCATTCCACCCCTAAAAATCTCTTTGATTTTTATTTCATTTTTGGTTTTGATTTTGATTTTGTATTCAAACTTGATTTCGATTTATATTTTAAATTTTGATTTCGATTTCGTTTGTCATTCTATTTGGGATTTGGGATTTGGGATTCGTATTTGTTTTTAATTTGAATGAAAATTTGATTAGTAGGCGGTGGATTAGTGGCAGTATTGGTGGTGTGTGTGATTGTGTTTTGTGTGCAACTAGAGAGAGATACAGTTGCTTGGTTTCATGCATTTGTGGAGATCTCTCTCTCGCAGAGCTCAAAGATAGTTGCTTAGTTTGTGCATTTGTGCGTTTGTGAGTATGACTGTGTATTGTGTTGTGGATGTGTATTTGTGGTTTTGAGTAAAGGTTTTCAAGGGATAGATGTGTTTGGTTTGGGGGGTGGAGATGCAGTAACCAGAGAGAGAGAAAACTGTGTTGGGTTTGGGGGTGGAGACGTAATAAAGAGAGAGAGAAAACTATCTTTGTGTGTGAGGACGGGAATGATTTCTGAGGAAGAGAGGAGAGAAAAAAAAGGAAGGAGTAGCAAGAAATGAAAGATAAATGGTAATAAAATACCAAAAATGCCCATTAATACCTCATGTGATTGGCACATGACATTTTTCGTCAGTTTTTTTTTTTTGATGAAAGTTAGGGGTAAGGATCAAAGTGGGTGAATGTGTGAACATTAAGGACGCAATTAGAAGTTTAGGGACGAAAGTGCAACAAGTGGCAAACCTCAAGCACTATTGGGGCAATTTACCCTTTTTCAAATGCTAAATACGATGTTATATGATAGGCTGAGGAAAATTAAATGGAGATTTTACTGTCCTATATAGATTAGATTTTTGTTTTTGGCGTGGGATTGGCGGAGGTTGTTGTGGTGTATTTTATAATGGCTACTCAAAACTACAAAGTCTGCCTAAAGAGTAAGTTATTTCAAAAAACCCCTTTGAGAGTATTGATGTGTAAAGGTGATTTTGAGAGTACTGGTTATCTATTTTTACATTGTCCTGTTGCATTGATATTGTAGTAGCGTTGTGGGTATGAACTAGGTGATTCCTGCAACATCAAATTCTTTGTTTGTTGAAGATATGAAAGGATTGGGAAGACTTGATAAATGTGTTACTCTTTGGAATTATGCTATAATGACTACGTTTTAGGTTATTTGGAAAGAACGGAATGCAAGAATTTTTGAAAATTCGAATTGAATGCGAAGAAGGAATGTGGAATTTCTAGCATCTAACCCCACGTAGTCCATGGTGGCACTGACACCTTACTTACAAGGAATTCCTTATGCCCTCTTTGCCTAATAAAAGGGAACTGCTTTTGATTCGCACCAATTTAAATAGCTTGGATCTGAGAGTACAATAACTGTTCTAGCACTTCAAGGACTATTAGAGAAGTATTAACCATTTTTTCAAATGCTAAATAGGATGTTATGTGATAGAGAGAGGAAAATTAAATGGAGATTTTACTACCCTCTATAAATTAAATTTTTGTTTTTTGGTGTGGGGTTGGGGGAGGTTGTGGTGGTGTATTTTAGTTATCTTATGGCTACTCAAAACTACTAAGTCTGCCTAAAGAGTGAGAATTACTTTTTGAAATTATGCTATAATGGTTACGTTTTGGGATTTTGTTTTTTGCTATTTTATTTGGATGGAAAGCTTCATGTGATTTATATGTTTTTTTATTTATTACCTTGATTTGTTTGCGGTTAGTTGGATATCTTATCCAATTTGTTCTTATGTAATTTACATCTTATTTGTTAATAAAGTAATTGTTTCCCATAAAAAAAAAACCCTATCCAATACTTTGGATTGGCAATGAGAAACTTTGTCATTTTGGTCAATGGTTAACTTGTTATGTCTCATATGAAATGAAGGGCCCGCAACTCTTTCCTTGCGGGATCAGACCAGCCATTCATCTCCTTTCCCTTGTCCCATTCAGCCTTCAACTCGAAGTATTGTTTCGTTTGATTTCAAATGATTAATGTTCCAAAAATCAGTAAGGCCTAGACATTTTGTGATTCTGACCATGTTAGATTTTCCTTTCCTAATTTTAAGTTGGGGATCAAACTTTCTTCTTGTTCATTTTGTTTTTGATTTTTGCAAAGCACTGTTCAATTGATGGTCTGCAGAAACCTTAGGGCTTACCACATCAAAAGACCATTTCGAGTAGAAAAAGAGATTGTACTCTTAACATAATAATTCACACAATTATGCTGGCAAATGCTCATCCATAACTTTCGCCTATGAACGACGAAAATTCTTGAGAATGTGACATATCCGTGTCGGATATCGACAATCTTCGGATACATGTCTAATATTTTTTTATTTATGTCTATAATTAAATGATAAAATTATAATTTCTGACACATATCCGACATTTCTTTGGTTACATGTCAGACACTTCTTTAGAATGTGCCTACTACTAAACAATAAATATATGTTGAAATATGATTAACAAAGCTTAAAAATTTGAGAATATATAATTGCTAACACTAGACATGTTAAAGTTGTACTCTAAATATAATAATAAAAACAAAAAATGTATAAAAGTTTAAAAAAAGAAGAATTGAGAAAATGAGAACAATTATTTAAATTATATATTAAGTATACATTGTCCACAAAAAAAATTGATTATTATTGACTATTATGAAGATGGTTTAATCTAAAAATTCACATAGATATCAGATATAAGATTTACTTATCATAAAATACTGAATCTTTTATAAATTTTATTTCATTGTCATTATATTTGCAATAAATATATATAATGTTATATATAAAATATATTTTTTTGTACTGTGTCTCCAACGTGTCAGTGACCTATTTTTTTGAGAAATCTCATATCAGCATGTCCGTATCGTGTCATATCTATGTCCCGTGTCGATGTCCATGTCAATGTCCATGTCCATGTCCATGTCCATGCTTCTTAGACTTTCGCTTCCAGGATTGAATGCGAGACTGGAGTGGCACAAGTCAGAATGAAAGCACACAGAAGGTAGGCTTGAAACCCTTTCTGGCCTAACTAAATGAAAAGATTGTAGAGGACTTATAAAAAGCAATCAAATACTAGACTTGAGTATGCGTAAGATAATGTTTTTTAGGATGGCTATGGCATTAGAGAAGGAAAATTAACCTATGCAACTATAGATATCAACAATTCAACTCCTGATTAGAGGATTCACCGTAACTAAACATACCATTTTTCAGAGGAAGAAGATAACTGCAAACCAATTCCCTTTTAATGTTTGTTATAATTACGATATCTGAATAAGCTTGCTCTAAGTAGGGGGTCCAATTTCAGATTTTTACCCTCTTCCTCGAAGATCCTATACTCAATATGAAATGAATGTATTTGTTGCAGAAATTGGGAAGACGTTTAATATTTGGAAAGGGGCAACCGATGCTTGATGTTGAGATGGAAAAAAGAAGAAAGAAGATACGGAAATTCAAGGAATCAGCATGGAAATGTGTTTATTATCTTTCTGCTGAGCTTATAGCACTCGCTGTGACTTATGATGAGCCTTGGTTTTCTAAGACAAGATATTTTTGGGTAGGACCAGGAGATCAGGTCTGGCCTGACCAGAAATACAAGTAAGAGTTGCAAATACCTTGTGCTGATGATTATTTCATTATGGACCCTCTTTAGCCTTTTCTGTCTTTTAGATTTTGCCAATGCTTTGATTTGAAAGTTTGCACATTTTTTCTACTGGGCTTTATTTGATTGACTGTTTTCAGGTTGAAGTTGAAGGGACTATATATGTATACTGGTGGATTCTACACATACTCCATATTTGCCCTAATATTTTGGGAAACAAGGCGTTCTGACTTTGGGGTGTCAATGGGTCATCATGTCGCAACTGCCATTCTCATTATGTTATCATACATATTCAGGTATATTTGATGGAGGTGCGCTTGCAGTTGTCATTTCCTTTACTAAATCACAATTAGGCTGGTTGAATTCAAATTAAGCAGCTGAAAAAAGTTCTCCACAAAGAATTTCATTACATGAAGTCATTTATGTATTATACATAGAATACATACATATATCAAGAGGAGGCTATAATAGTATGGTTCCTGGATTGACCGTTAAAATTGGGGTAATAGTCTATACAAACTACTGGTTGAATCAAAATCAATCCCGTACTAGCATTTGACAACTGCTAAATGAATTTGGCAATCGAATCAAACTTTATATCTTCCTATGTCTGCTGCATGCAGGTTTGGACGTGTTGGTTCAGTTGTTTTAGCTCTTCATGATGTTAGCGATGTACTTCTGGAAGTAGGAAAGATGTCCAAATACAGTGGTGCTGAAGCTCTTGCTAGCTTTTCTTTTATTCTTTTTGTGTTGTCCTGGACCCTACTTCGCCTCATTTACTACCCCTTCTGGATCATCTGGAGTACAAGGTGAAAATTGATGGCACATTTTATCGGCTATTATGCCCTTCGAATTTTTCTGGTCTCCAATACTGAAGATGGTTAAGGTTAAAGTGAAAATGTAATCCCCCAATCTTGTTTTCATTAGACTAAAAAAACTTTACAGTGACATATTATTAGGTGGAATGGACGGATCATGGAAGCATTCATGATATATGGACTTCTTTGCTAGTTTGGTTTTGTTGCCAAGTGATTTGACCTTCATATCAATCACCTTGAAATTATCCATAAGCTCGTATATCTATTTTTTTTGTTTGGGGGAGGGGGGAAGTTTTCCATGGTACACTGTCCGTGTTTCTACAGCAACATATTTATGATTTGCATCTGTGGATGAATAGGGGCATATCTAACAAAATTTACAAATTAATAAAGAAGTGAATAGGGGTGCAGCCTAATCAGCATGATCTATTGACGTGCTAAATAGTGCATACTCATTAACAGAATGCAAACTTGATGTATTATTCCTATGAGTATTTGTTGTCATTTCTATTTTTTTTCGAATTTATCCATGATATCTGCACCTTTCTCAGCCAAGGAATGAAGTTCAAAATGTCTGGTAGTAAAAATTGTACCCATTTGCTGTTAGATGCATATAAAGTAGCTGTAATGTTGCTAGAAATTCATCTCCTTTGTCACTTAGATATTGACTTTGTGATGATTTGTTCCTAGAGCTGAAAGTCTAAATAATTGTAATTGAAGTAATGTCGTTGTGAATCCCATTATAAGGGAGACCTGATGATCCTTGATGTAAAATGTAAGATTTATTCCATAGGTGTACCACTGTACTAGTCATGGCTTGAAATAGCTGTGTTGTAGCATTGTCATTTGATGGACATGTTGGGTTTATTATTTAAAAGTACTCTTGTTACATGTGACTACCTTCTTCTTAGGCAGATTCTGTTTGTGATGTTTAATTGTCCTTGTGTTTTTATTGCAGAGCTAAAAAAACTATGACTATTTTTTACTTTAATTGCCATATATAAATAGTTAGTTCACCGCCATGTTTTTGTGTATTTATACCATCTCTGTGTGTGTGTGTGTGTATCTCTCTCCACTTCCGTTTTTTTTTTTTTGTTCTCTTTTATAATGAAGGGTTAATTGCAATGAAGGTCTCCAAAGTATGAGATTTGTCTCATTTTGGTCCCTAATATTTCAATTGCATCATTTTGGTCCCTGAAATATTGAATATGTTTCTATATAGTCCCTCAAGCAGACAACGTCTAGATTGCTAACGATATTTTATCATAAATTTGTCACGTAATACCTAAATATGGATAAAAAAGAATTGGTAGTTCTTAAACAAAATTTGTGTAGCTCCTAACAAAAAATGTGTAATATGGGGTGTTTTTGACCAAAATAGAATAGCTCATGACAAAACTGTGTAATTTGAGTAGCTATTTAACCAAAATTTGAATAGAAATTTGGTCAAAGGTTGTCCAAATTATATTTTTTGTCCATATTTAAGTGTCAAATGACAAGTTTATGATAAAAAATGGTTAGCAATCTAGACAATATCTGATTGAGGGACCATATAGAAACATATTCAATACTTCAGGAACTAAAATGATACAATTAAAATATTGAAGACCAAAATGAGACAAATTCCATATTTTAGAGACCTCTTGTGCAATTAATCCTATAATGAACTTATGATTTGCATTTTACGAGAAATACTCTGTTGATCTGGAAACCATTATTTTTATTTCCTTATGATTTGTTCCTTCTTCTTGTGACAGCTACGAATCCATTCAGAGCATAAATATGGAGAAGCACAAAGTTGATGGACCTATCTACTATTATGTCTTCAATTCTCTTCTTTTTGGCTTGCTTGTTCTTCACATTTACTGGTGGGTGTTGATGTACCGGATGCTTATTAAACAAATTGAAGCAAGAGGCCAACTCAGTGATGATGTTCGATCAGGTAAGTGAAACAGGCTACTTAGATGGGTTTGCAATGTGAACATATGCACACACACTCTTTCAATCTGCAACTAGGATAGAAACAACGAATTCTGACAATATTCTCTCCAGGAGAAAAGTTTAAGGTTCCAGAGATAGAGGGGAGGGAGAGTTCCCTCACTATAGTGGTGTTTCATTCTATGGCTAATTGGACCTAGAATGAATATTAGATGTAACTTTGTGTGACCAACCCACGCTGACACTATTCGGAGGGGTCTGGAATACAGAAGATTGGGGTAGGAAGTAATGAACATGGGTTTGGGTGGGGCTTGGGTTTATGGGAGTCCTGCTACCATACTCCAGCATGAGGCAAGCATAGAATGTGCTTTAAGTTTGCCGAGCTTTGGGAAAATCACAGTATTGCCACTCCTGCCCTGGCTTAATAGGACTCATATATATCCCACATTTACTGTAAAGAGGCCACCCCCATACATAAAAATCTATCCCTATACTCCACACTACGTAACTAGATAAAGTACAATTGTAGACATTGTGCTCCTTCAACCACGCGCAACCTGGGTTTTTTACGCATCCTTAATGCACCCTGGCTTCTTTATGTTTGGTTTGTAAGTGTTTTCCCCTCTACAAAGGAGGGTAACACTATACATGGTGACTTGTTGATCCTAGATAATGAATGACTTTCCAAATTTCCAACCTGCTCTGAGCTGGTTTTGTTATGATGGATTTATCCTTTAGACAGTCAGGAGAATTATAGGTCAGATCATAGATTGCCTGACCTGATTGATGAAGTTTTGGGGGTGCATCTTCTTACACACTTGTGACATGGTTTATTTAGCCGCATAATTTAGCTTGATTAGCTGTAATTTAAATCACTAGATGCCTCCTGTTACCTAGCCTCTTTTTTTGTTCCTGATCTTTAATCACTTTTTTCCTTATGTAGATTCTGAAGCTGAAGACGAACATGAAGATTGATAACATCACATTCACTGCTTGATTCACGTTAATCATTAATTCATGTGGAAAATTGGGTTCTAACCATAATCTTTAATTCATGTATCGAAACAAAAATGGGTTCTCTTCAGCAGATTCGGCTCCACCTTATTCCTTATTCTCAAATGGTGTTAATAACAAACACGAGACACATCTGAATGCTATTGAAGCCTTGAGGGAGATGTCTCCACTCCTACTTAAAACATTGAGGGATGATTCAGTTTCCATGGATTTTCAAGACGTCCCTCAAATTTGTTGTAAGTAAATTAATTTTACTGTCCGCATGAATTGAGAAAGACAGTTTCTTATTATCTCTGTAGCAGATGGAAAGCAACTGAGGTTACATGACGCTTGGGACATGGGTTTTGGTTTGAGATTAGATAAGAGTAGCAAGTGTAAAGGATTGTGATTTGTGACTGGATGTTTCTGTTCATGTCCTGCTGGCTCAACGATGATTTGTTCCATTTGTAGCAAGGAAGGTCCATGATAGCTTTGACAATTCCGTACTTTTGAACCTACTGGCTGAGGGCTTGCCCAAGAGATGTCAGTATAAGCAAATTTGTTGAAACCCCAATGTTTTTATTAGATTTGAGTACCCATAAGTTAGCAGATTTTTGCTTTATTGAGGCTTCAGAGTCTCGTAGCCACCCGTGGGATTGCTTTTGGCCACACCAGTGCGGACCAGGCTCGAGCTTATAGCGGGGTCCAGTAGAGATAAGTTTCAAATTCAAATCCAAGTCCAAATTCAAATTTAAATTTAATTATGATTCGATCTGAATTATTTATATATTTTTATATAAATATTAAAGAAATTTAGTTGAAATTTAATTAATTAAGTTATTCATCAAATTTTGAATTGTTAACAGATTTAAATATAGACCATGAAAATAAAATATGTTGGATTAAATTCAAAGGTAATTATCATTTACACTTTCTCTAGATATACATAGTTTTAATGAGTCTCCTCCATTATTCAAAATATTACTGACATTTCTTTTTAATTTATATTTAAAATCACTAATATCCTTTACTATTAAACCACTATTTTTTGCAAAAAAAATTAATGTAAAATACTAAAATTGTTCTTATATTAAACTCAAACAATTTTTATACATAAAATTTGATTGAAATTAATTTTTTTACATATTAAAATTCAAACTAATTAAAATTCGATTTGAATTGGTTTAGTTGATTCAAGATCAACCAAAGTTGCTAGCGTCAATTAAGTATTTTTTACATATCAAAATTCGGGTCAATTAAAATTCGATTTAAAGTGATTAAATTTTTTTTTATGTATTAAAATTTATATTTTTTTATGTATCTAAATTCGGGCCGATTAAAATTTGATTCAATCCAATTAAAAATAAATTTTAATTAAGCTTGAATTGAATTTTAATACATAAAAAAAATTAAAAAATAAAAGAGTTTCATTGAAGATATACCTATCTAAAGGTGATGTAAATAAAAATTTTCCTAAAATATATTATTTGCAATTTAGCAAAATTGCATTCTATTAAATGCCATTAATTTTACAGGAGGTGCTAGTAATAATTCAAAAAAATAGAAAGAATATCCTTAAAGATATGGCAAACTAAAAAATATGTAACTGAAATTTTGCGAAATTCAAATCGGATTTTTTAAAATTAAATTCGGATCTAACAAATTATGATCCAAATCCGATTCGATCATGAAATATAGCTAGTGAGAAACTAAGTTTTGAGTCTGAAATTGGAGTAAATATTGAATGCAACGGCGATACCATGTCATCATTGATGATATGGTATCACCAACCAATGATAAAACTCTAAATTGAAAAGGTGAACCCTACTTGGGTTTACATGACAGAAATGTGAAAATTTATCTATATAATAAAACAAGAATGTGTTTGAATTTTATCTCAGTCATATTTTTCCCTTCAAAACCATTACCAATTACTTACCTAACCAATCATCATTTTGTCAGACTTAAACGTTAAATCGCATTACTTATTTCTATCACATGTTTAATTATTTATATATTTCTTCCCTAAAAATATTACATCGCTCATTTCTATTATATATTTAATAATTTAATATTTGATTAATTTGTAGTTTATATATTTTGAAAAAAAATTAATATAGTGAGATTGATTTTTTGGACGCTCGAATTTTATTTTTTATCGTGCCTTCAAGTATGAGTTATGACTAGTTTACTTACATAGCATGTTAGTTATTGATTTTAGTGGAGTCCATATACTTATTTGTTTTAAGGAGAATTACATCTAGACCCCTTGAGGTTTGTCACATAATCACTCAGACTCCCTGAGGTTTGAAATATTACACACAGACCCCTTGAGGTTTGTACGTGCGTAATACTTAGACCATTGCATATATCAGTTAATAATGCTTGGACCACTACATAGACCACTGCATATATCCCCTGAAATTTATAGGTATATCATGCTTGGACCCCTTAAATTTAAAATATTATACTTAGATAAAAAATATTTTAATAAAAGATAGAATATTAAATATTTTAAATTTTACAAGCAAAATTTATGTTTTACTGTATCATTTATTGAAATAAAATTAAAATTAATTTTTTTTTCTCTTAAAAATCACAATTAGTGTACAATTATATTATCTATTGGAATAAGACTAAAAAATCAAACAAGGGGTCTAAGTCATTTATAATAGAACATGAATTTTACATCAAAAATTCATGTTTAATTATGTCATTTATTGAAATAAAATCAAAAATAAAAGTCTAGTTTTTTTTTTAAAAAAAATCATAGTTAGTGTATAATTATACTATATATTAGAATAAAATTAAAAAATTAAACAAATGATCAAATTGTAATGGACACAATATCTTTTAATTTTAATTGGAATAATTTGGTATTTTAATTTGGTCATTTAAACGACCAAATTAAATTCCAATAGACAATATAATTGTACATTAATTACGATTTTTTAAGAAAAAATTGAATTTCAATTTTTGATTTTATTTCAATAAATGATACAAAAGAACATGAATTTTGGTTATAAAATTTAATTTTTTTTATATTTTATCTTTTATTAGAGTATTTTTTTGTCTAAATATATTTTTTTAAACTTAAGGAGTTTAAGTATTATATACTTATAAATTTCAGGGGGTCTAAGTATAATTTATTAATTAATATATTTATAATTGGATTTATGTGTTACATGTGTACAAATTTTAGGGGATCTGTATATAATATTTAAATGGTAAGGAATTTGAATAATTAAATAACAAATTTTAAAAAAATTAAATATAATTTTATTTTATTTTAATATAATTAGTTGGAGATACCAAATTTTCCTTTATTTTAATGTCACTTTATCTGTTGGTGATACACGTAACTTTGTCCAGTGTAATGAGTATTTTCTCCTGAAATTGAGGAGAGAGAGAGAGAGAGAGAGAGAAATCCTCCGACTTCCACTTGAGTTTCCCATCTTCGCTGGTCTATTGCGGTTGTCGCCTCGCTCTAACCTCTATTGCGGCCGCCATTTCGGTAAGTGCTAATATTTCCTTCCTTCTCTTCTCTTTCTCAGACGATATCGAACTTTTCTTTCGTTTGTGGCGGTTGCTGTGTGTTTTTAAGACTTTATGCTCATTCTTAGGGTTTGTTTCCTTTCAACGATTGTTGTACGTATACGGAACAAAAAAGAAGAAGAAAATCAATTTGTATGTTGCGTTTCAGCTGTTGTTCTTTATAGATTTAAAAAATATGGGGATCGGATCCATATAGCCTGAATGAAAATACGCCTTTGGTTGTTTTTCTGTTCTTCTTGTTTCTGAATTGACCATAATTCAGGAACTCTAGATTTTGTAACAATTCATACTTATTTTGTAGTGGATTAGAAGTTCAGGAGGATTTGCTAAGCTAAATTTTTATAACCTAAGTCCCTGTAATTTTATACCTCACTCTGATTCCACATATTAACTAGTTCGAAAAATGGAATTGAGGGATTAGACTGAATTTAATTTGTCTCTCGTGTGTTATTCAGAATGTGTCAATAGAAGGTGAGCTTATATGGGATTTGGCTTTTCATTTTTGATTTAAAGTTACCTGAAAATGGGTGACTGAATTAAAGAATCATCAATACACTCTTTCAGTGCCTGAATTAAATGAACTGCATTTGAGTCAAGGTATAGGTCTTGTACCTTTGAAATTGTTATATTTCTTGGTTGAACTATTACCAATGCATACTTACACTTAGTAATACTGTATTAGCAATGGTTGAATTCTTAATTTTCTACCAGAAGTGCAATGCAAACTTACACTTTTCATGCGTTATTGATTAGGAATGGTGGAATTTTTGAGATAAACAAGTAACTACATGTTGCCAGAGTAAACCCTTATGTTAAGGTTTTGTATGCAGTTATTTCCTTGAGCTAAAAGCCTAAAATGATATGCAAGTTAACATATCTTTGAATCATGAATAAGTCCTTTCTAATTGTTAATTAGATATTGTATTTCAATATGGTAGTAAGTATGCTGGTAGCAAAGTGGCCCCCCGTCCTACATGTGTTCTCATTTCTTGATAATGGCCTCTTAGTAGGGTTCTGGTATGTTTAATTATATCCTTATTGAGAACTTCCATGATACCTCTACTATCTTTTTTGATAGGAAACAAATCTTTCATTTCATAAAATACAATGTACAAAGAGGTGGTGGACAACAAAACCTCATGAAAGAAATAAAAGTGGAAAGTACATCTAAACTTACATCCCTTAAAACAGGAGGAAATGATCCTTTAGTTATATGCTGCGATCCAATTACTACGAAGATAAAAAAATGGCACACCCTTAAACTCTTTTTAAGTCGATGTCCAAATGGAAGTCAAAAACTTTGCTCTATCTCAGAAACTCCATAAATTCTTCTTTTCTTTAAAAATTTTGTTATTATGTCCCGTCCACACCCCCCAAAAATTGTCATTATGACACATTCTCACAAGATAGAAACTCTGCAAACCTTCCTTACAACATTATAGTTTGCTTCGAATAGATATTACATCTTCTTGGAAATATCTGACTCAAAATAAATTTACCCAAAGCTCTATACCACCATTTCAATGCCACCGTGTCAATGGAGAAATAGATGGGCCACACTTTCATTGCATCTCCTATACATAATGCACCATTGGGGGGAATACGTGTTAAGCTTTCGAAGAGGTACTGTCAAAAAGCTGCACCTCAATAGGCATTTTAGCCTTCAAAATCATTTTATGAGATTCAAAAATTGAAATATATTGATTTACAATCACAGCATGGAAGTGGAATTTACAAGAAAAGACATTGGAAGAATCAAGGATCTCTTTCTTGATGTATTTGATGAGGGCTCCTTGTACAGTCATGAACTATTTTCATTTTTCACTTTAATTGTATTCTTTTGTTTCCTATATATAAAAAAAAAACTGGAATGATAGCTCTGCTACAGTGCTACTCATTCCTTATTAGCCTTTTTCCTATCTCCTTCCCTGAGTAGGAACCTTGCATGACCTGCACAATATTCCCCCCCCCCCCCACCCACAACAAAAAAAAAACCCAAACCCATCCCACCACACAAAGAAAAAGCAGAAGAAAAGATTGCAAATGAGCAGTGATATTGGATGGATGGCTAGTTCGTTATTAGGAAAAGAGAAAGGGAATGAAAAATTTAGCAAGCCCATTAGTGGTTTGAGTAATGTTGTTGGAAATATATTGAAACTCTACAGGGTTATTTTCCGATACTTGGCACTTTTTCAATAATGTGGTTGACACATTTTTGTGCTGAAAGTCTTCTTTGAAGCAATGCCATTTCTTGAAATACGTTTGTAAGTAGTGCCTACGTTTTGTGACCTCTGCATTTAGTTCGTAGGTTACATTTCCAGCCAGACTTTTGTTCCCTGACAATGGGATGGGAGAAGTTCAATGTGGGTGGCTTTGTCCTTTGCAATTCTGCCTAAAGGTATCAGAGATTGTAATATCAGTAGAGGAGCGGTGTCTAACGGCAGGGTGTTTCTAGAGTAGACAGAGTATAAACATTGGGTGTACATTTCCCAACATGAGGGGTTCTTAAAGGATGTAAGGATTTAGGGTTTAGGTTTTACCATGCCAAAGCATGGCAGGGTTGATGCAATTAATTATGAAGTGAATGATCATGTAACTATAAAATGCATTGCGTGATTACAAAATGATTTTTGTTATTAGTACACTGTGGGTGATTTTTCTATGTTTTAATAGACACTGACAGAATGAACTTTTTTTTATGCTCATAATTTAGGTCATTCCTTATCTAACTTGGCAGGGATCTAGGCAGATTAACGGGCTTCTCTAACTAGACTATTGAAGAATTAGTGTTGTGATAATATAGCTTTTCGCATACTTTTGGCAGTGTATAGAACTTGTTTCAAAAGGAGAAATGGAAGATGTGCTTACAGATATTCCCCCACCTTCGAGGTTCTTTATGGAAGATCTCAACAATTTCACTCCTCCCTCACCTGCTCTGCCGTCTCCCTTCCTGCTGTTCTCTACTGCCAACCATGGCAAACCTCTCTGCCCCCCTCTCCTCATCTTGGCCTTGTCATCTCCATCTCTCTCCTTCTTCCACCATGTATCCTCAAAAACCCTAATTGGAACCCTCATCCTCCCTGAGATTCCCTTCTCTGGCAACTCGGTTGAACCCTCTCTTAGAGACAAATCCTGCAACATTTATTCTCTAAATGATAATGATAAACCAATTATGATCGTTGCCATCCAGTACCCAATTGCTCCAGAGAGATCTCATGCTATTGCCAAATTGCTGATTGGCAACCAGATCATACCAGAAAGGGTTTTGGTATTGGATTCTGTTCAAAGCCGTAACTTTCGGGGCAAGCTTTCACCAGATGATACATATGCCTTCAAGCTAGAGACATCATTGGAAAGGAAAGGGTCAGTTGATGGCCATGGAGATTCACCAATGTTGAACGATTTAGATTACTTCCCATCCGGAAGTGTGATAGATGGCTTGGCTGCTGCTCTATTAGGTCGATGTCAGATGAAGAAGATTAAGGGAACTCTCTGTGTTTCCTGGCCTGAATTTGGTGGTTCAGTGACATCGTTAGTGAAGTCTCTACTGCTCAAGGATGTCGTACCTGGCTTAAAACATAGTATTGATGAAAAAGGTGAAGATGAGTGTCTTAGGTTTGGTCGAAGCAAGAATCACCTTCTTGATTCTGAGTTGTATACCTGACACAAGGAGCTGTTCATGTTGCTTTCAGAACTTCAGGCGCTCATTGTCACTTCATTTTGTAGTACTTTACTGTTTTCCTGTTGTGATGAATCCTCTCTCTCCCCCAGCACACACACATTAGGGATATCATGTTTGCATTGCCGACAGGGGTTCATGCTTTATGTTTGGGATGGTACTCTGAAACCCATATAGTCTTTACAAAATACGAATGAGAGAAGAGATGTTATGTGACGAGATTTTCTCATAGAAAGGACATTGGCAAGAAAAGTGGTGCAGAGGTAAATGCCACAAATGTAGCCGGACACATGCTGCAGATTAATGGTATTTCATAACTGAGATACTGGGGATTCATGGGAAGCACCAGGGCGGTAATTTGTGGAAATATGACTTGCCAGTTGCCAGATTGGTCCAACGAAGCTTTGAACGAAATCTAGTCTAGGAATGCTAATGAACAAAGACACAGACTTCTTACTGTTTACACTTCACACCACCTTGATGTGAAGGAGGAAACAGAAATGCTTTAAGCATGCTCTTTGTGATAAAGATTTTGTTGTTTTGGTTCGTCCTTGTTATATGTTTGCTATATCATGAACGTAGGTAGTTGCCAGACAAACCCCACAGGCTAGATTGTCTGCAGAAATGGAAGGGTGAAGTCCTTAATGTGATAGCAGGAAAGTTATAGAAGTGTGGTGAGACAATATCTTAATGAAGGTATCAGGTATTAGTTTTGCTTTAATAAGTTCGGGTTTTAACTTGATTGACCCGCGTAATAAATGGGTCAATCCGAATTTTAGAAATAAACAACACCAACCTGACTATATATAGTTCTAAGTAAGCCATGTATGGGTGGGACAAACTTTAACATGACCGGAACCGGACAAGGTAACTAACATGTTGGTCCATTTCCAAAGGATGATGCCGGAGAACTGCAGTTTTTTGGCATGCTGTAACAATCTTTTCTGATATGCTCGAGCATAGCCCTGGTTTTCGGTCAAGTGCGTTTAGGTTAATTTATGTGCATTTTGATTAATTTTTTTCTCAATCAGATTAAAGACAGATCATTCACGTAAATATTAAGATATTCATGAGAGATAAATATTTTATGACTTAGTTCTAAAAAATTGTTTAAATTCAAACTCAAGACATTTAAATTTACATTTCGACTTTGTTACCATTTAAACTATCCAAAATATAGCCATGATTTTGATTGAAATGTCAATTTAACAATTTACACGTGGTAATCTTTGTTTATGACTGAATTGTATTTGCATCCATTCTAGATTTTCCACAGAAGAAAAGCAAGGAAGACCTTTCAATATTCTTGTTTAAGAAGAAAACTGTGAACAGAGAACGTGTCAATTGACCTTCAATTGCATATTAAAATACTGCACTAACAAGCTAACTTCCAAAACAAACAATGGACAATTTTCTTCCTCTTTACACCAAATAATCCCTAAGAACTCAAGGTAGATAATTCCGGCACCAATACTTAATTTTTTAATAAATAGATCGTTTAGGGTATCCTGAAAAGTGAAAACAATCGTAGGGTTGTTCACATTTGTGATATCCTTTTTTCTTTTGGGTAATATTCAGGTTAAGTTTCGTGTATTTTGATTAACTTCCTCTTTGATCTGATCAAAGACAAAACATTAATGTCGAGATTAACGAATTTATGAGAGATAAATCACTCATGACTTTGCTAAATTTTTCATTTAAAATGTCTGACTTTACATTTCATCCACGTTTTGCTTCGCGTACCAGTTTTGTGATGTCAACCAACTTTGTCAGGTGTGTAAAGCAAAAGAAGAAGAAATATTAATATCTTAATCTGTTTTTAACTGTCCAGCCAACCGTTTCCATGTCACAGAGCTGCTAAAATCAATATAACAAAAACAAAACAATTAGTAAATGATTCTAGTCAATAAATTAAATTTTTTTTTAGAAGACTGTCTCATCCAAGAAACCTCAACCGGTGTGTATAAGGAGAGAGAGAGAGAGAGAGAGAGAGAGAGGGAGAGAGAGCAGTATGAAAAATTTGAGCTAGCAGTGTAATATATAATTCGTACCATCTGGGCAAGCCACCAAACTTAACGCCCTGTTTTTTTTTTTTTGTTATAACTGTGTTAGGAAATTCACACGTTATTCCCAAATTCGTGATAAACAAATTATAAAGAAAACACACGTCAAATAAAAATATTTGATCACACACACAAGATAATATTTATGTGATTCGATAATTTGCCTACATCTACGACGCTGTTGGGATTTCACTATATTCAAGAAGGAATTACAGAGGGATATGGTTGTACAGTATATACTCCGTTACACTACTCAAGAAGAACTCTAATAACCCTTATACAATAATTTCAGCACACAGAGCCATAAGCCAAAAAATCGGTGTTTCTCAAGACACGCGTCCGGACGCAAGTCCTTTCACTGTCCTGATGCGACTTTCAGTACGCTTCTCCTCAGTCTCAAGCTCCTGCTTCATAGACTAAGTCTCAGAAGCTTTTCATAAAGGCAAAAACTAGGTTCCACAAAAGCCTAACAATTCTCTCACTTGGAGACTAGTTCAGTCACCAACATCAAATGCAATCCTCCAAGAATAGTCCCTCATCCCTGCAACTCATCCTCCTGTTCTCAAGCTAGAAGACCAACTGAAGCTGCGTACACCTTCAGCTTCTCAATAATAACACCTTTAGTCAACATGTCTGCTGGGTTCTTAGTTCCACAGTTTTTCTCAAGTATCAACTGATCATTATCAAGTAAGGACCGTATAAAATGATACCTAATTTGAATGTGCTTCGTCCTGAAATGAAATACTAGATTCTTTGCAAGGAATATGACACTCTGACTATCACTGTAAATAATTCTCTTTTGTTTCTCTTTACCTAGTTCCTCCAAGAAGCTCTGTAACCAAATCATCTCATTTGAAGCCTCTGACACTGCAACATACTCGGCCTCTGTAGTAGAAAGAGTTACTGTTTTCTGCAGGTTGGAACCCCAAGACACGACAGTACCACCTAAGATGTAGACAAAACCGGTGTACTATTCCTACTATAAGTGTCTCCAGCCAAGTCAGCATCAACAAAACTCTGTAACTCTAAACTATCTCCAGTAAAACACAAACATGTTTCTGAGGAACCTTTCAGGTATTTCAAAATCCACTTCACAGCCTCCCAATGTTGTCTTCCTGGGTTACTCATGTATCTACTCATAAATCACAATGCATGGGCAATATCCGGTCTTGTGCAAACCATATCATACATAAGTAAACCAATAGCTGAAGCATAAGGAACCTTATTAATGTAATCATGTTCCTCCTCTGTCTTGGGTGACTGATTTTTGCTGAGTCTGAAGTGACTACCAAATGGTGTGCCAACTGGTTTGGCTAGATCCATGTTAAATCTACTAAGTACCTTTTTCACATACTCAACTTGTGACAGTTTCAACGTGCACTTGACTTTGTCTCTGATGATTCTCATACCAAGGATTTGTTTTATAGCTCCCAAATCCTTCATTTCAAACTATTTTGACAACTGCTTCTTCAAATTGTTAATCTCCTCAATGCTAGACTCTGCAATGAGCATATCATCCACATACAACGATATGATGATGTAAGAGTTGTCAAATTTCTTGACATAGCAACAATGATCTCCCTGACATCTGATGTACCTTGAACTGCACATAAAACTATCAAATTTCTTGTACCACTGTCTAGGAGCTTGTTTCAGATCATATGGGCTCTTTGTCAGTTGACAAACTAAATTCTCTTTTTCATTGCACTGTGAACCTTTCAGGCTGGTGCATGTAGATGTCTTCTTCAAGATCCCCATGAAGAAACACAATTTTCACATCTAACTGCTCAAGATGCAAATCTTCAGTAGCAACCATTGCCAACACTAGCCTGATGGTTGTGATTTTCACTATAGGAAAAAAGATCTCAGAGTAGTCAATGTCCTTCTTTTGCTGAAAGCCTTTTACAACTAGCCTTGCCTTGTACCTCTTACGGCCATCATTTTCAGTATTCACACGGTACACCCACTTGTTGTGTTGAGCTTTCTTCACAAATGGAAATTCTGTCAACTCCCATGTCTGATTCTCTAGTAGGGAATCCATCTCCTCTTTCATGACTAACTCCCACTTGCTTGAATTCTCATCTTGCAAGATTTCTTCATAACTCTGCGGTTCTCCACCATCTGTCAATATAATATAATTCAGTGTAGGTGAAAATCGTTGTGGGGGTCGGATAGTCCTGGAAGACTTTCGAGTCGCTGTTGTAGGCGTAGATGGTTCAGGATCTGATTGCGGAATAATGGGAATGGGCGCACTAGACCCACTCTCACCATCACTGTCATCCCTACACTGTATTGTGACCTCTGGTAGGTCAACAAACTTGGGCTGTTGAAGAGTTGTATCAACAACTGTACTGGGCTTGTCCTTGTACATGAATTTCTCATTGAATACCACGTTTCTACTTCTGATAATCTTTTGACTCTACTTATCCCAAAATCGATAACCAAATGCCTCATATCCGTAACCAATAAAATAACATTTTATTGATTTCGCCTCAAGCTTGCTGCTAGCATTAGCATCAACAAAAACATAAAAAACACAACCAAAAGTTCTAAGATGAGAAAGTTTAACCTTTTTCCCACTCCAAGCCTCCTCAGGTAATCTGTACTCTAATGGGACCGATGATCCACGATTGATCAGGTACACTGCAGTATTCACTGCTTCTATCCAAAATGCAAGTGGTAGCCCTGCGTGCAGCCTCATGCTCCTAGCACGCTCATTGATTGTTCTGTTTATACGCTCAGCAATGCCAATTTGCTGTGGTGTCCTAGGAATGGTCTTGTCCATTTTGATACCTTGAGCTGCACAATACTCTTTGACTCCTCAATCAATGTACTTTCCCCCATTGTCAGACCTTAAGCATTTTAACTTTAGGTCTATCTCCGTCTCAACTAGGGCTTTCCACTTTTTGAACACATCAAACACGTCAGATTTATGTTTCAAAAATAAACTCATACCTTTCTACTATGGTCGTCAATGAACGTGACATAATATCGGGAACCTCCAAGGGATGTCACTGGAGAAAATCCCCATACATCTGTGTGTACAAGATTCAGTTTTCCTGATTTCAGAGCTCTGCCACTCTTCAAGAAACTGACATTTTTCTGCTTCCCAAGTATACAGTTCTCACATATGCCCAAATCAACTGCTTTCAGTTCTGATAGCTTGCCTTTTGACACGAGTTCCTTCATGCCTTTCTGACTCATATGACCAAGTTTGCAATGCCACAAATCTGCAATACTCTCTATAATGGTGGTGACAATAGTATCATTGGAACTGTTTGTCATATACAAAGTACCAGTCTTGTCGCCCTGGGCTAGCACCAATGCTCTTTTAGAAACTTTCCAAGTGCTATTTGAGAACACTACTGAGTGACCACAGTCGTCGAGCTGTCCCACTGAGATAAGATTTTTCTTCAACTCGAGAATGTGCCTGACCTTCTGCAAGGTCCACACATTCCTATTAGGAAGTGTAATATCAACATTTCCTGTACCCACTATGTTCAGTGACTGTTCGTCAGCCAAGTATACTTTCCCGAAATCACCGACAACATAGTTTCGCATGATTTCTCGGTGAGAAGAGGTATAAAAGGATGCCCCTGAATCCAGTATCCAATCGCAACTGGACTATGAACTGCAAGTAGTAGCGCGTCTTGCACTTCTTCAACCAATGTATTCGCGCCATCGTCTTCCGTCTTTTCAAATTTTTGCAGTTCCTCTTTATGTGGCCAGTTTTGCCATAATTCCAGCAAGTCGTCTGCTGCTGTCTAGATCTTGACGTGCTCTTACCCGTGTTCTTTGATTTTGATCTTCCTCTATTTGAGTTCCTGTCATACGACCTCCCATGAGTGTCAACATTCAAAGCGAAACTCGATCCCGAGGTCTCACTAAAATCTTTTCTGTGCACCTCCTCAGCTAAAACTAAATCACGAATATCATCGTATTTAAGTTTCATCTTACCAGCAGAATTACTAACAGCCATCTTCATGGCTTCCCAACTGTTTGGCAGTGATACCAATAATATTAGAGCCCGAATCTCATTATCAAATTCAATTTCAACAGATGACAATTGATTGGTGATAGTATTATACTCATTCAGGTGTTGGGTAACAGACGTACCATCTATCATTCAGATTAAATAATTTTTTCATCAGATGTACCTTGTTATTCGCAAATGACTTTTTATACATACCTGAAAAAGTCGCTATGAGATCTGCAATGGTCTTCTCCTTGGTAACGTTTTGTGTAACTAATATTGAAAAGATCAGTCGAATAACCCCCAGAACTTGTCGGTTTAATAGATTCCAGTCTTCTTCATTCATACTCTCTGGCTTCGTCCCCAATTGTGGAAGATGAAGTTTCTTCTCATAGAGGTAGTCCTCTATCTGCATCCTCTAGTACCCGTAATCTGTGTCATCGAACTTTTCTTTTCCAGACGCCTTTCCTGATTCCTCTGCCATTGCTTCCACTTAAACCTAAACCAAACTCTGGTATCAACTGTTGAAAAATTCACACATTATTCCCAAACCGATGAGAAACAAATTATAGGGAAAACACACGCCAAAGAAAAATATTCAATCACACACACAAGATAATATTTACGTGGTTCAACAATTTGCCTACATCCACGACGCTACAGGGATTTCACTATATTCAAGAAGGAATTACAGAGGGAGACGGTCGTACAATATATGCTCTGTTACACTACTCAAGAAGAACCCTAACAACCCTCATACAATAATTCCAGCACACAGGGCCATAAGCCAAAAAATTGGCATTTCTCAAGGCAAGCATCTGGACGCATGAGCATGTCACGTCCAGACGCGACTTCCAGTGTGCTCATTCTTGCTCTTTCAACCTTCTATCACTTGCGTCCGGATGCAAGTCCTTTCACCGTCTGGAAGCGACTTCCAATACGCTTCTCCTTAGTCCCAAGCTCCTACTCCATAGACTAAGTCTCAGAAGTTTTTTATAAAGGTAAAAACTAGGCTCCACAAAAGCCCAACAAACTGCTAATCTTTTACCCCTTCAAAACTTCGACATGACAAGATCTCGATGTTGCAACTAATATGCTAGTCCATTTCCAAAGGATGATGCAGGGGAACTGCAGTTTTTCGGCATGCTGTAACATATCTTTTTTGACATGATTGAGCATAGCCATGGTTTTTTTTTGATTCAATGGTCAGATGTGTTTAGGTCAATTTACGAGCACATTGACTAATCCTCTTTTCGGTTCGGTCAAAGGCAGACCATCCACGTTGAAACTAGAATATTCATGGATAAATCTCTTACGGTCTAACTCTAAAAAATTGTCAAAATTCAAATTACGAACGTCTAGATTTACAGTTTATCCATATTATTACTTGAGCTACACAAAGTATAGTCCACTTCGACTAATCATCTTCTTGGTCTGGTCAAAGACAGAACATTCACGCTAGGACTAGGATATTTATGAATAAATCTCTTATGACCTAATTTTAAGGAGTTATGAAGATTTGAATTTTGAATGTCTAGATATACAATTCGTCCATGTTATCACTTGAATTATTCCAAGGTATAGCTAGGGTTTTGATTGACGTATCAATTTAACAATTTACACATGGTAATCTTTGTTTATGACTGAATTGTATATGCACCCATTCTAGGTTTTCTACAGAAGAAAAGCAAGGAAGACCTTTCACTAATTCTTGTTTGAGAAGAAAACTGTGGACAGAGAACGTGTCAATTGACCTTCAATTACATATAAATTACTGCACTCACACGCTAACTTCCAAAACAAACAATGTACAATTTTCTTCCTCTATACACCAAATAATCCCTATATATATTTGGTTGTATATGGGTTAATTTACGCACACTCTTGACTAATTTTCTCTTCAGTTTGATTAACAATAGATCATTCACGTGAAAAATAATTTTTTTTATCACTTAATATCAAGAAAATTATAAAATTTTAAATTTAAGATGTCTAGTTTACGACTTTCCTCTTCGCTTATCAGCTTTGTGATGTCAGCCAACTTTGTCAGGTGGTTAATCCGTTTTCGTACAGCAAAAGAAGAAGATATATTGACTATATCTTAATCTGTTTTTAACTGTCCAGCCAACCATTTCCATGTCACAGAGCTGTTTTTTTTTTTTTTGACACAACACAGAGCTGTTAAAATCAATATAACAAAAACAAAACCGATTAGTAATAAATGATTCTAGTCAATAAATTAGTTTTTTTTTTTTTTGGAAGACTATCTCATCCAAGAAACCTCAACTTGTGCGTGTATGTAAGTGTAGAGAGAGAGAGAGAGATGAAGCAGTATGAAAGATTTGAGTTAGCAGTGTAATAAAAAATTCGTACGATCTGGGCAAGCCACCAAACTTAACACCTCCCTTTTTTTGTTGATAACTGCTAATCTTTTACCCTTCAACTTTCCTGAAAATTGAAACTCTCTCTCTCTCTCTCTCAGTAGAGTAATTCTGGTTGTGGAGGTACCCACCCACCAGTGCATTGGTAGTTACATCCTCTCTTGACTACAAACATCTTGGCACAACACACTCAAGCGACCATGACCAAAAACATTGTCTTCTTCTCTGTTATATATTTCCCAGTCTCACCCATCTTTCTCAATCACTTTCTTAGTAAACACAACACCAAGGATAGCAAGAACAGAAAAAAAAAAAAGATGGCAGAAAGCTACCCTTCTCTCTCCTCCAGACCTCTCTTTCTGCATTTCATGCTGTTGTTCATTCTCAACATTTTTTGTGCTGGTTTGCATGCAAGTGACCTTCCTTTAACGTTAGATTATTACAAATCTACATGTCCGACTGTGCTTGAGATTGTGAGGAGCGAAATGGAATGTGCAGTGCTCTCTGATCCTCGCAATGCCGCCTTGATATTACGATTACATTTCCATGACTGCTTTGTTCAGGTCAGCATCTTTCTACCTCTCACACCATGATCGTCTTTTTTTTTTTTTGGCGATGTTTAGACTTGCACTGATTGGTTTTTTGAGTTCATTGATTGATACTGTAGTTTGAGGTCCCAGAGAAATAAGAGTGACTAACCTTAGGGGATATGGCTCAAAGCCGTTGGTTTATGAGTATAAGGATTAAAATTTCATTTTGATATAATTCTGTTTTAGCTTCAAAAACAAATAAAAATAATTAGAAAAAGAATTTAAAATTTTGATTTTGAAACATTAGCTGAAACTTTACTAAAGTTGCGAAACATTTTCATTTGTTTTCCACTGAAACGATCAGAATCTTTCGGTTGGTTTCGGTGGAATTCAAAAGCAAACCAGTGGTCAAATATCAAAATTGGTATGTTATGAATGTTTCCAATGCTTTGGGATCGATATTTCAGAATAACTTGGGAACAAATCCTTAAATTTTTTCTGTTTTTCCAATATTTTCAAAAGTATATATAGAAATGTGGAAGTATAATTTCTTGATATGATGGGGACAGGGATGCGATGGATCAGTTTTGCTGGACGACACAATCACACTCCAAGGAGAGAAGAAGGCTCCCATTAACTTTCATGCTCTGAAAGGGTTCAGAATCATCGATAGAATCAAGAACAAACTCGAATCGGAATGTCCTGGAATAGTCTCTTGTGCTGATCTCCTCACTGTTGCAACAAGAGATGCTGTTATTCTGGTACATTTGCAATGCTGTGAACTTGTTCAAATCTTGTATATTTTTCAGTTCTTTAAAGGGAGATTTGACAATTTTGGACGTAAATAGAGGAGAGCAAATGAATCGAATCATGTTGAGTTCATGAGTAGCAAAGCAACTGTTCGGGCTTGGCTAGTTCATTTGGATCCTGACGAGTTTCAAATACTTTATTCAGGCTTAACTCGTTACGTATTTTTTTTTTCTCCCAAACCAGGCTCAACTCATCAAAATAAACAACCCAGCCCGAGCGTGTCTTTGAGTTTAAAACTTTATATACATGTCTGATTGGGTTCAAGTACTTGTTATTAAACGAGTTTTGAAATTAAGTTTGAGCTTGATTCGTTTTACAGATGAACGAGCTTCCATCTGAGCCGATCCTAAGTTGATCATGACAGTTTTGGCTGATTTTGTAGCCTACACATCAATGCATCAATGGCAAGTTCATTGATATTCTTCCTATGTTTGCAGGTTGGTGGACCTTATTGGGATGTTCCTCTTGGCAGAAAGGACTCCAAAACTGCAAACTATGAGCTTGTGAACACAAATCTTCCTACTGCAAATGAGGGTCTTCTCTCTATTATAACTAAGTTTCTATATCAAGGCCTCTCAGTTGAAGACATGGTAGCTCTTTCTGGTAAGTGCCATATAAAAGAAAGAATGCTATTGACACTTAAAAAAGTGAAGTAATGTTATTAGCACCTAAAAAATTAATGTAATTTTCTGATATAATGATATGATAATGACCGAATCAGACTGAGTTATGAACTAAACCAGTTGAGTTATGAATCAAGGTTGAGTTGTTTAGGATCAACCCCAAATTTTAGACCTCATGGAATAAGAACTTAATTAGAGGTGAAAATTTAATCCATTAACCCGCTCAATCCGTCCAAAAATAAATGGGTTTGGTACTTATATCAATTAATGCGAGTTTTAAATAAGTTGGGTAATATAATTCATTTTAATTAAGCGGGTTGAGTTGAGTATTTATTTTTTTATTAAATAACACAACTAATAAAATTAAATAAATATACTAATACACAAAAAAATACACACACATATACAAATACACCAAAACACACACACTAATACACTCGTCCCATGACCCGTGACACGGCCCAACCCACAACCCATGACATAAGTAATAAAATAAATGTGTTTGTGTCCTTTGTGTGTGTATTTTTTATGCATTAGTGTGTATTTTGGTATATTAGTGTGTATATTTTAATGTATGTGTTAATATTAAAAGTTTTAATTATTTTACTGGTTAATTGGTTTGACCCAACCTATTATGATCCAACCTATTATAACTCGTTTATTAAAGAGTTGAAAACGGATTGAATTTATTTTGCACCCAACCCGCCCATTTGCCACACCTCTAGTAATAATATATGTCTATTACTCACTAACAAATGTAAGTCATGTGAAGAAATCATCTTTTTTCAACCCTTGACATATTGTCACACTGTTTTTTGGTCTTGGGGCAGGTGCTCACACCATTGGCATGGCACGTTGCGTGAACTTCCGAGGAAGAATCTATGGAGACTTCGAAACTACTGCAACAATGAATTCAATTTCTGAGACATACCTCAGCAAACTGAGATCCATCTGCCCGGCTGTTCCGGCTACCAAGGCGGACAATAACGAGTCCGCCTTGGACTATGTCACACCTAACCTCTTTGACAATTCATATTACCATATGCTCTTACAAGGGGAGGGACTGATCAATTCAGATCAGGAACTGTATTCCAGTGTTTTTGGACTCGATACGAAGCAGCTTGTGCAGAAGTACGCTGAAAATGGTATTGCTTTCTTCGAGAAATTCGCAGAATCGATGGTGAAAATGGGGAACATAATAAATCCAGACACTTATGTTGATGGAGAAGTGAGAAAGAATTGCAGGTTTGTGAACACATGAGGTGCAACTTATTTTTTAGGTGGTGTCAAGAAGACCAAAATCATAAGTTTTATGTAATAGGGACACTGTTAAAGTACAAGTTTCTGTTATTCAATTTGTATTGATCATAAAACGTGGTGTTTTGATATCTGCAAGATGCAGTGGAATGGAGAAAAGGTATGTTATATGTACAAGACTGAAGAATGTTGTTCAAGATCTTTTAAGAAACATTTTATTTTTGAAAAGGCAACAATGTGTGACGAATATTTGGTTTTTTTTCAACTGTTCGGTTACTACGAGACATTCGAGAGCTTTTTAGAGTACCTGACTAATCTTATTCAACTATTGCTTTGAAGCCTGTACAACATTTCGTCCTTCTTATACCTAACTATTACAAGAATAAATTCTTAGGGTGACCCGAAGAAGAGACTCGAACTTAAGATCCTCGACTTTGTAAAGTGAATTTTCTGAAGATCCCACCCTGGAAATTGGACCTATATCAAATGAGTAACTCAACTCCTAGATTACCCTTCACCATATACACAAAACACTACTTAATGAATTGCCTCTTTTTTCATGAAAACATTACACTGCAACTTCATTTGAAGAAAGCATTTTTCCAATTCAATCTCATCACTTTCTGTAACACCTCTCTTTATGTCCATAAAGCTC
>CM042194.1:4257354-4273031 GCA_023539305.1 Ilex asprella | reverse complement strand
AAAAATTGTCTAAAAGAGTTAAAGAGATATCTAAATAAATAACAGATTTGATACTAAAATATGAATAGAATAAATTAATAATTAAATTTAATAAGAATTAAAATAAGAGTTAATTCTCTGACATATATGTGTGGAATAAATTAATAATTAGGTTTAACAAGAATTAAAATAAAATTTAATTCTTTCGCAATTAAATTATTGGTTAATTTAATTACACATACAATTAAAAAAAAACTATATGTAAATAAATAGTAAAAGCGCTCCTGCAAGTTGCATTGCTAATTTCACTCTCTCAAGCGCTCCTGCAAGTTGCAACTCCGTAGCAAATCCTCCGGGATTCCCCTGCCCCCCAAAAAGTCCCGGAAATCACATTCCTTTCCAGTCGACGAGATACAAAATCGCGCACAACGAGAAAAAAGAAAATCAAAACACACTCCGTCAATGACCAGGCTTCTACGGTATTCCAGTTGAACTTGCTGGTAAGTGGTGAGTTCTTTCCTACACACATTGCTTTGGTTTTGTTTTGATCCATAGTATCTTCTGGGTTCTTCTTATTTATCCTCATTGTTCTTATTGGGAGTGTTTTAAATTCTTGTTTCGTAGTTTTTTGTATGATCAAGTCGGTTACATTTTGTATGGAAGCGTGAGATCAAAACAAGTATCTAGAATGCTTTTATATGTCTGTTTTGTGGGTTTTCTTTGTGTGGAATCGAATTTAGGTTGATATTCTAATCAGGGTATTTTTCGCCATTTTATTTGATTGGTGATCCTTTTTTATGATGCTATTGTAATGCTTGTGTGTGTTTTTTTTTTGTGTGTGTGATGAGTTTGATTGTGAACATGCATACTGGGATCTCTCTGTTGCAGTTTGGTGCTTTATTTCTGGATTTAAATTGATTTTGGGAATAATAGGTTAGTTTTTGCACCATCTGTTGTTCATCAGAGTTCTTTGTTGGCACTCTTCTTCACTACAATTGCAGTATGGAGCAGTGTGCAAGTTTTATCGTTGAAGGTAATGACTGGGATTAGCAATGTATTAAATATGGCATTGAGATGATATTATTGGTTTCAGACAATAAGGAATCTAACCAGAGCCATAGGATTTGCCATGATTTGATTGCCGGCATGACATTTGTTTCGTGCCAGTTCTCCAACATACTAGCTTATATTTATCTACTGATTCGACCCTTGTAAATGGATTGATCATTTTGTGTAATGCTTGTTTGTGGTAGGAATTAGTCTTTAGCATCCATATGAAAAGAAGACGGATGAATTTGGCCCGAAGTCTGATGAAAACTTAGACTCAATTGAATGAGTTCTGACACTTACTGTTGACTAAGTCCGATTGAGTTCCTATAATTTTTGGCAAGTATTTAGTTTATGTCAAACAGTTGTGTGAAGACGTAGTGTGAATGTAGAAGCAGCGTACACCAGAGGAGATCTCCTCTGTTCTTGTCGAGCATAACTGATGATATCTTTGTACCAAAACTGGCACCTCTCTGTGACCTAAAGTGAAGTAGGGACTTCTATAGTTGGTCTTGCAATTCTTGTTTCATTTCAGACAGCATAATTACTATATGTACACTTTTATCTTTTTAGATCCGCTATAGACAAGAAACTTATGCACTGGGCATGACCTTATCACCTCTTATTTTACCTAAATATAGGGGCTTCACCAGGTACATAAGTACGTATTTATATGTCCTTCGAAGGTAGCCAAGCAACAAGGCTTAACAATTGTAGCTTAAATGCATGTTGCCTTGGCAATAATTAGGCCTTGTTCATCTAATCGCCAAGTGGATAAATGTTCTCTGACATTTCGTTATATTTGTTTTTGGCTCTCATGCCTCTGTAAAGAGATCTTATAATTATAAGCTTGTGATATTGGAATGACCATCACTCCTAATTATTTTCTCTTTGCTTGACCATAAAATGTGCTACAACACTTGAATTGCAGGTTTTTTTTTTCAGGTTAGCCATACTAAAAGGATAGCATAGATCCATAAAATGTCTAATAGGTTGCTCTTTTATAAATTATAAACGTGAAATGTTCGCATTTTGACATTCCACTAAAACTGAATTTGTCCACTGCATGATACTTAACTTATGAGATAGGTAATTATGTGGTTACTTGAATATATGAATAGATTCGGTAGTTCTAATTTCATCAAATTTTTTCTTTTGTGATTGGGGGTGGACTTTGACGTAGTTGTAATGTTGCTTCATTGTGACCTGGATGTCAAGGTTTTGATTTATGGAAACAGTTTCTTTGCATGCGGGGGTAAGGCTGCAAGCATCTGACCTCCCCAAGCCCATAGTGGAGGAGTCTCGTGCACTAAGTTGTCCTTTTTTTCCTCTTGTTATATGGTTACATATCCATCTTCAATGGACTACACATGACAGATGCCATACAAAAGTCAGTGATCATTTGCATTTCTATTAGCTTTTCTGCATACCCTCAATTGGTGTTCGTTCAAACATCACAAATCTATCTGGTTGCTGTTGCTTCTGTCTAAACAATTTGGTTTAACAATTAAATATTATGCAATTGCTTCTGTTAGTTGTTAAACTTTCAACTCATTTTTATTGCTGTTTTAAATTTGTTCAAAATGACTTACGTATTTGTGGATGCTTTTTCTTTCTATTTTTCTCCCCAGAGGAAAACAGCGTATTTTTAATGGCTGAGGATACTTCTACTGCTGAATTAACTCAGCGAAGACATGGCCTCTTAAAAGATCAAGTGCGCTTGGTCAAGAAAAAAGATTGTGACCGTCATGAGATAGTCCCTTTCCTAGATACTCTGTCATTTGAGAAAGGTTTCTTTGTCATAATCCGTGCATGTCAGTTGTTAGCCCAAAAGAATGATGGACTGATATTGGTAGGGTTAGCTGGTCCTTCTGGTGCTGGGAAGAGTATACTTACTGAAAAGATACTTAACTTTATGCCAAGCATTGCCGTCATATCAATGGACAACTACAATGATTCTAGTCGAATTATTGATGGAAACTATGACGGTAGGATCTTATTCAAAAATTACTTGAATTTTTATTTTTGGACTCTTTGCTGGATTCCTGATTGTTTGCACTCTCTATAAATTTTTCTTTCACACTGTTTTCCTGTGTGGAGACAGCTGATGTTTTCTTCCAAACACAAATGTGTACAGGGCTGAAAGCAAGAGGCCTGAACGCACTGTCATATTGTTATAACTTTCCTGTGAATGACATGCTTGGAAACTTGGTTTTAGCATATTCCTGCTCACGCAATAAGCTACTTTACTAAGTTGTTCACAGTCTGCACCTATAAATCAAAAGTGCAACTTGATGTACGAAACCTTTTTTGGCGTCCGAGATAGTTACCTAGTTGCCCAGGGCCTCCATTGTTAGCTCTACATTTGTCTTTTTTTTCTCTCTCCATATTTTAGGGTTAGAGTTTTTGAGATTAATTTAATTTTTCTTGTATCCAGTAGATTTAGAGGTGGTTAAGCCTTCCTTTGGTTGGAATTTAATCTATAATCAAGGAAATGGAGCTACTTGGAAAAACGTCTTGGACATAGTTGAAATGATGAGAGACAACCACTGATATTCAAGACTAATATCCATATAAAGTAAGGAGAATAATAACTGCCGCCTCGTCATGATTTCCATTTATACAGGTTGGAAACTTTTATTTCAAATTCTTATTTCACTTTCTGCATTTGGTCAAAAGGTTGAGTTAACAAAATCACTGCCCTTAAAAAAAGATCGAAGTGGTATAGCTACAAATTGGAGGGGGGGGGGGAGGGGAAGAGATAGTTTTAAATTAGTATATACACACGATTTTGCAGTAGTAAACCATGTGGTATCTGTTTTGCTACAAAACAAAGTTAAATTAATGTACTTCTTCTGTTTTTACTTCTATCTTTATTAAATGTCACATATTGCATGTTGGGCCTCATCTTGATTCTATTGGGAGCAGTGAGAATGTGTGGATTTACAACTACATATATATGTGTGTGCACGCGCCTATTGGTCTAAAGAATTGGGGTCTTGCAGAGAATCTTTGTCTTTTTTCACTGTGAAACATAAACCATCTGTATAACCAAATTTGATGCAGGGATTATTTAATGTTTTATTGGATCTAATATCTTTTCAAAACAGACCCACGTTTGACGGATTATGACACATTGCTCAAAAATATCCACGATCTAAAGGGAGGTAAGCAGGTTGAGGTTCCGATATACGACTTCAAGTCTAGTTCCCGCACAGGATACAGGTGAAGTCCTTTCCATCTAGTTTTTATGAATGGTAATGGTTTATGCTTTTAAAAGAGGTGCAATTTTTCTATCTGGAAGCAACTCGGTTTAAATCAACTAGAGCTTGCCTAGAGATAACTGAATCTGAGCATATATTGAGAAGGTAGTGAATTTATCTGATTATTATAACTATATGAGGAGATTAAAAAGTATTTCTAGCTATTTACTTTTGTTCTGTTTTGTTTTTGCTGCTGAATTAATTGAATTTTATTTGTCACCCTCAAATTGAGTGGTTTATCCAAAAAAAATATTTATCTCACTAAAGTGCACCAGACTACTCATCCTTTAATGGTCATTCTTTAAGTAAGTGATCAGTTCTTAAAGTTGAGTGCAGGATTATATTCTCCCCCCCCCCCCGGTCAGTATTCAGGGTTACTTAAGATTCATCTCAGTATGTGCTGGTTGCAGGACAGTTGAAGTACCAAGCTCCCGAATAGTGATTATTGAGGGCATCTATGCTCTGAGTGAAAAATTACGGCCTTTACTTGATCTTAGAGTGTCTGTTAGAGGTGGAGTTCACTTTGATCTTGTAAAACGGGTTTTACGGGACATACAACGTGCTGGGCAAGAACCGGAAGAAATAATCCACCAGATATCTGAAACGGTTTTTTTCTTATCCTCATTAAACACACTCATGAAGTCTGATGAGCTTGTCCTATAGAAATTCTTAGCTACATTTTTTTATGCAGGTATATCCAATGTACAAGGCTTTTATCGAACCTGATCTTCAGACAGCACATATAAAAATCATTAACAAGTTTAACCCATTCACTGGATTTCAATCTCCTACTTATATTTTAAAGGTTAATCTCCACATCTTTAGGTGTTTGGTTTTGAACTCTTCTGATGCTGGTCAATGCATCAACGAAAAAGTGTCTTCATCAAGTACATTGATAAATGGTCTGAATACTTGGATGATACTTGTCTTTCAGTCTGCGAGGAACCTGACAGTGGATCAAATCAAATCTGTCATGTCTGAAGAACACACAGACACCACGGAACAAACTTATGATATTTATCTGCTACCCCCGGGTGAAGATCCAGAAACCTGCCAATCATACCTGAGGATGAGAAATAAAGACGGAAAATACAACCTCATGTTTGAGGTTTGTTCTTTTGCTTTCATTTAATTTGGACTACAGAATTGATATTTTCAGAACTTAATGCTTTGTTTGGAATACGATGGATGGAAAGATGGATGAATGGACAGTAAGAGTGATATAGTTTCTATCTTTCAGAGGAGGAATCCTTTTTTTCTTCCTTTGTGTTTCGTAGGAAGTATGGAAAGTAAAAAAATATTGATTTTTTTGTGTTTGGGATGGATAAAAAAGTGAAAAGAAGGAAAAAGTATAAATGCTTATTTTACCATTGGGTCTATATATGGAATTAATGTGTATATGATATGTATTAGATAAATAAATAATATATATAAATATTAAGGGATATAAAGGTGAATAACGAACATTTCAATGCACATAGTTAACTTTTCATCCACTTTTTCTCTCCATTTTGGAGTGCTAAATTTTGGTGAGTTGGAATGAAGGTTAATGCTTCCACTTTTTCATCTTTTCCATTTTATCTATCCTTCCAACATTCCATTCTTCAACTTATCCATCATACCACCAAACAAAGCATAAGTTCCTTGTTACTTTGTCTTTACTGATTTGAATTTCCAGCATATCTTCATGGAACAGTATGTAGTTTAGAATTTTGTAGTTTATCTGTGTTGCTGCTACTATGCCATATATATCAATGTTTGAAAAGATATGCCTATAATGTTGGTGTATTTATACTAAATTTGGGATATTTATGCAGATCCTTTCATGAACATATTGGAGTTATTGTACTGAATTTATAACTAGCCATGTAGTTCATAGGTCAACCAATGTATTTCGGGGAATTTATACAATGTCTGCTCCGTGTAGCCAACATGGATGCTTTTTTTTTTTCCTGTTTTTTTTATCATATCAATGTAAATTGTTTTAAGCATGATATCAGCTTGTGTGCTGCTCTTTGGATTTGCTTAGGATTTACTTAATTAATGGAATATAGTTATGATTTTAGCTTAATTGTCATTGTCTAAGATTGGTAGTTCTTCTGATCTTTAGACATGGTTTTATAGGCTCTCCATTTTGTCAGAGAATTTGCTTAACTTGGAGAACATGTGAAGCTTTTTTGCGCGGTGTTATTGTCTAAATCTGGTCATGCTTCTGATTAGGAATGGGTTACTGATTCTCCTTTTGTCATATCACCAAGAATAACTTTTGAAGTCAGTGTGCGGCTTCTTGGTGGGCTGATGGCCTTGGGCTACACTATAGCGGCTATCCTGAAAAGAAGTAGCCATGTTTTCTGCGAAGAAAGGGTCTGTGTGAAAATTGATTGGCTAGAACAACTGAAACGCCATTATGTTCAGGTAAATCAAATTATGGCTTTCATCTTATCTCCTTGTTATTGAGTACAGATGAATTATGACATAGCAAAATTTACTTGTCTCCTTTTCACTATTGGTGTGGTTGTATGCCCTTTCTCTTTGTTAAGATTGTTAGGGTATTATGTAAATATTTGTTAGTTGTTTGTAATAAGTATACCATTAGGGGATATACACGCCTTTTGTATGGTTACGGGTTAAATATAAATACAAGTGGTTTGTGAGAGGTAGGTCAAGTTTTCAACCACTCTCTATCTTTCTCTAATATTGTGTTAACTCTCTAAACTTAACGTGGTATCAGAGCAAGATTAATCCTTTGAAAAACTATTCGATTCTTTGACTTTTTCTTCTTTTTCTTTCTCTTTTTTTTTCCTTCTCTGTTTTGTTCGCCGTTCTTGGCTCGGTTGCAAGAACCACAGTCATGGCCTTTAGGTCATAGGTGTTGGTTTAATAACCACACAAGTGTGGGTGTGGTATAGAGGTTAATCGTGCTTTGTTAAAGAGGTGGTGTTGCATCATCGGCGGTGGTTGTATTGCACTGTTACGTCGTCGGCGATGGAACTGTTACATCGTTGGTGGTGGTTGTGCTAGTTGTTGGAGAGCTGCTGTGGTGGCATGGTGGTTGCGTTAGTGTGGGAGTGGTGATGCACTGTCGACGGTTTTTTGCGTCATTGAGGCAGTGCAGCGAGAATCAGGGTTTCAACGAAACCCTAGCAGTGGAGAAGACGACCCTTAGCGGGTCAGTTTGGCTAAGTGGGTTTGGGTTGTTCTTGAGCTTAGTCCAGTTCAGTTCAGTTCAGTTCAGCCCAGTTGAGATAGCCAGCCCAGTCCAGTAGCAGACTGGTTCATATCGGTTCATCCCCGTTCAGACCTGGTTCTCCTCAATTTAGTCTGGTTCAAGACCAGTTTAGTCCTATTCAGCATTATTCAGCTCTTCCAGGCTGGTTCGCACCAGTTTAGTAGCACAACTCCTGTTTTTTTGTCCAGTTCAGACATTCAGCGGGTGTTCTTGGCCCGGTTCAAGCAGTTAGTAGCCTTTCTTGGTCTGGTTCAGGCATCCAACAGTCTTCCTTGGTCCGGTTCATCCATCCAGCAGATGTTTCACACCCGGTTCAGGTATTCAGCCACTATTTTTGGTCCAGTTCAGGCACCTAGTCCACTGTTCAGGCTTAGTTCAGTGTTTCTTGGTGTTCTTCCAGTCTCTTACTTTCACTAAAACACGATTCATTCTCTTTTTTCCTTTGGTTCTATTATTGCTATACTATTATGGAACCCAAGAAAAAAAATGATGATAACCAAGCTGATCTTATTTCACCCATGCCACCGATTTTTTCTCCTACGATTCTACTTGATGGTCCCATGACATTTGTTAACTTCAATGGGACCAATTATGTTTTGTGGTCACAATATGTTCAAGTGTTTCTTAGAGGTAAAGACTTTAAGAAATATTTAGTGGACACTAAACTTAAGGAAGGTACTCATGAGTATGATAAGAGAGAACAAGAAGATTCTCAGATTATTTCATTGTTTTTGAATAGTATTCAGCCTAGTAACAGTTCAACTTTGATTTATCTTGACCGTCCAAAGAGATCTGGGATCACTTGGCCACCATATATTCTGGCACTAGGAATTTCACTCGTGCATATGAAGTATGCAAACAATATTTTTGTCTGGATTAGGGTAATATGAGTCTTTAGGACTATTACTCTCATGTTTGGGAAGTCTGTGAGGAGTTGAAGTTCTACCATCTTTTTACTACTGATGCAGCGGTTTGGCAAAAGCAACATGAAGATTTGAATGTTGTCCGATTTTTAGTTAGTTTGAAGCCTGAATACGAGTCTATTCGTTCTCAAATTTTAGGTGGCTCTAGTCTTCCATCTCTAGTGGAGGTTTTCTCCCGCTTGTAGCGTGCTACCTTCTCTATCGGTTCATCTAAGATGGAGTCTGGTGTGCCTGTTGATCGTTCAGCTCTTGTTGTCCCGAGTGGCCATAGTGATAGTTCCCAAGGTGGCCGTGGTAACTGTGGAGGTCGAGGAGGCCGAACCGGAGGTCGTAAATGGCGTTCAGGGTCTCGTTTATGCTTTCACTGTGGTCGTGGAGGCCACACTGTTGATTATTGTTGGAATTTACATGGCAAGCCTTCAGGTGTTGCTAACCAGGTTTCTTATCAGGTTGACACCTCGATTACTGCCTATATACCGCGGTCCGCTCCACCTAATTCCAGGTTAGTTACTCTTACACGAGAGGAGTATACTCAGTTCTTATCTTAACACCAGGTCGTTCCATCTTCCTCCACTGCTACTTTTGTCCAGTCAGGTACCGCTTCCATTTGTTTATTGTTTTTCACTTATAGTCCTTGGATTATAGACTCTAGCACTTCTAAGCAGATGACGGGTGCATCTGATGTCTTTTTTACCTATCAGTCTATTCCTTCTATGCATAATATTACTCTTGCTAATAGTACTTCTTCTAAAGTTTCAGGTTTGGAGACTACTCAATTGAGTCTGAATATGTCCCTATCATTCGTGTTATTTGTTCTTCAGTTTCCTTTTAGTTTACTTTTCATTAACAAAATTACACGTTCTTTTAATTGTTCTGTAATATTTTATCCCTCTTTTTTGTGTGTTTCAGAATCTCAAGACGAAGAGGAAGATTAGTACGGGACATGAAGTCGGTGGTCTCTATTAATTTGACTTTGATTCATTTACTCGGGCTCTACAGACCTCGTCATCTCTATTCCAATGGCATTACTGTCTTGGTCATCCCTTTCTCCAGAATTTGAAGCGTTTCCAGTCTTAGTAATGTGCCGTCTGTGTCTTGTGAAAGTTGTCAACTTAGTAAGCGTTACCGTGTGTCCTTTCATTCTAGAAACAATAATCGGGTATCTAGTCCATTCGAGTTTGTACATTGTGATGTATGGGGTCCAATAAAAAATATTTTTTCTAATAAATATTTTTATTTTGTGTCATTTATGGATGATTATTCTCGTGTGACCTGGTTGTTTCTTATGAAAGTTCGTTCTGAATTATTCTGTATATTTGAGACTTTTTGTAAAGAAATAAAAACCTAGTATGGTTGTCGCATTCATATTTTACGTTCTAATAATGCTCGAGAATATGAATTTGATCCCTTTTCAACTTATCTCAGTAAAATTGATGTTATTCATCAGATTTCATGTGCTTACACCTCTCAATAGAATGGCGTTGTTGAGTGTAAGAATCGTCATCTGTTAGAAGTCACTTGTGCCCTATTATTCCATATAAATGTTCCCATTATTTTTGGAGTGATGTTGTTCTTACTGTTTATCATCTTATTAATCGTATGATATCGTCAATATTAAATGGGCAAAGTCCATATTCTGTTCTTTTTTCGGGTAAGTCCATATTTTTTTTAACTCCTAAGGTTTTTGGGTGTGTCTGTTATGTTCACAACTTGGGCCGACTCTCGTGTTACAAAATGTATCTTTCTAGAATACTCCCACACACAGAAAGGATATCGCTGCTATAATCCTTTCCTTCGACAATACTTTACTAATGTTGAATGTTGATGTCACTTTTGATGAATTGGTTCCATATTTTGTGGCACCTGCTCAGCCTTTAGATCTGGATTTGGGGTCATCCCTTATACCACCATCTGTTATCATACCGTTAGATATTCCATTGCCCACTGTACAACCGTCTACTTCTACACTTTGTGTATATTTTCGTTGTTCTCGACCATCAACTGAGGTATCTATATCATGTTCCTTGTCGTCTCCTGAGCCTAGTTCATCATGTATTTTTGACTCTTAATCTATTGTTCTTAGAAAGGGCATTTGTTCGTGTGTTACTAATCATCGCATTACTCATTTTGTTTCATATAATGTCTTGTCTCCTGCTTTCTCTTGTTTTGTCTCTCAACTGTCTACTATCTTTACTCCTAAGCACTTACAGGATGCGTTGTCTGATCCGGGTTGGAGAAAAGCTATGGAGGTGGAGATGGATGTCTTACATTATAATGGGACTTGTGATCTTGTTCCTTTACCTCTTGGTAAACGGACTGCGGGGTGTTGTTGGGTTTATATTGTTAAGTTTAATCTGAATGGTTCTGTGGAGCTTCTCAAAGTCTGTCTTGTTGCCAAGGGATTTACTCAGACCTATGAGGTTGATTATGAAGAGACTTTCTCTTCTGTTGCCAAAATCTCTTATGTTTATATATTGATTTATTTGGCTACTAATCTTGATTGGCCATTATTTCAGCTAAATGTCAAGAATGTTTTTTTGCATGCTAACTTGGTTGAAAAGGTCTATATGGAGTAGCCATCTGGGTTTATTGCTCAGGATGAGTACTGTACGCATATATGTTGATTAAAGAAAACTCTGTATGGGTTGAAACAGTCTTCGATCTCAGACATATCATTATGTATTTCATAGACAGACGGATACCGAATATGTTCTATTGGTGTTTTATGTAGATGATATTGTAATTACTAGAAAATGATTTTGAGGGGATTGCCAAGTTGAAGACCTTCTTGCAAGATCGATTTTATACTAAGAACTCAGGTATTTGTTAGGTATTGAGGTTATGAAATCTAAACACAGTATTTGTTTATCCTAGAGAAAGTATATAATTGATATGCTAGACGAAGAAGGTTTGTTGGGTGACAGACCAATTAATGTTCCTATAGTTTCGAATCATAAATTACTGATGGATGATAGTGCACTATTTGAGAATTCGGGTCAGTATCACTGGTTGGTTGGGAAGCTCAATTATCTCACTATCACCCGACCGGATATTTCCTACGCAGTTAATATTGTAAATCAGTTTATGGGTTGTCCTAGAGTACCACATTAAGAGACAGTTACTTGTATTCTGTGATATCTCAAACATACTCCTGGCTTTGGACTGTTATATTGAACTAATGGTCATCTTAAAGTGGAAGGTTTTTCAGATACTAATTGGGCAGACTCTCCTTCTGATCGAAGGTCAACCACTGGTTATTAAGAGTAAGAAACAAATTTTGGTAGCAAAGTCCAGTGTTGAGGCTGAGTATAGAGTAATGGTACATACAACCAGTGAGTTGATGTGGCTACTATATCTTCTCTTAGTAATTGGCTTTCCTATTCAACCTCCTTTACAGTTATTCTGTGACAATCAAACAGTTATTCATATTGCTGCTAATCCAGTATTTCATGAGAGAACCAAACATATTGAGGTTGATTGTCATTTTATTCGAGGCAAGATAGTACCCGGAGATATTATGACTTCATTTGTGAGATCTGAGAATCAACTTGCGAATATATTTAACAAAAGCATTGAGTCGTACACGTCGTACAACCATTTGTTCCAAGCATGGATTATATGATATATATATATATAGTCCAGCTTGAGGGGGAGTGTTAAGATTATTAGGGTATTATGTAAATATTAGTTAGTTGTAATAAGTATACCACTAAAGGGTATACACGTCTTTTGTATGGTTACGGATTAAATATAAATACAAGTGGTTTGTGAGAGGTAAGTCAAGTTTTCGACCACTCTCCGTCTTTCTCTAATATTGGGTAAACTCTCTAAACTTAACACTCATGATACCTTGGTATGTAATGCAAGTATTAAGCTTAAGGTAACACTTCTCCAAATTTAATCATGTGCCTTTACATGGCCCTATTTGCTAGCATGAGTCATTCTTGAATATCTATGGTAGATGAGATCATAGATTCATGCTCTTCTTCAGTTTTTTCCTATTAAATTGGTGAAGGCTTGAAATGTACTTCATACATTTAGCATGAATTGGTGTGACATGTATTTAATTGATAAGATAAATAAATGCAGAGTTTTTATCATGATAGCTGTTGTTTTATAGGCCCCAAATCCAGACTAAAGCTTATCATTTGTCAAGAATTATTATATATATATATATCCAAGAAATTCAGTAGCATCAGAAAAAAGTCAATGATGTTGAAAACAATCAGACAGATCAATCTATCTGGGGGTTTATTTTTCTACAAAACATTGATGTTATATAATCAATACCTGATTGCTTCTGTACTCTTCATTTTGTTGGCTATGATTGTTTGACATAAAAATGTCAAATTACGGGGCATATAATACTTGACAACGTCCTTGGATATTTATTTAATGCAAGAAAATGAATGGTTTAGCATATACAAGTAGATGATTACTTCAACACTCATCTTAGTTTCAAATTTTCTTATGTTTGCTCTCATTCTGTGGATTTATAAAGGCTATTTTCTTTCTTCGAACCTTCTTTGTTGTTTTGATAAAAGGTGCAAGGAAGAGATCGCCTAGTTGTAAAAGGTGTTGCTGAGCAGCTGGGATTGGAAGGCTCATTCATTCCTCGTACTTATATTGAACAAATACAACTGGAAAAGCTTGTAAATGAGGTTATGGTATGACGACTTCCAAAGCTTATGATAATGCCATTTTCTTTTTCTTTCTTTTTTTTTTTCAAAAAAACTTTTACAAGGAAGGGTGCGGTGAGGTTCGAACCCACGACCTAACGGTCCAGCGGCAGGCTGGCCATTAGGCCAACCACTAATCCTTGATAATGCCATTTTCTGTTTCGTAGTCCTGATGTTATTACTCTGCAGACACTGCCAGATGATTTGAAGACAAAGCTAAGCATAGATGAGGATCTGGTGTCAAGTCCCAAAGAAGCACTCTCTCGAGCCTCTGCAGAGAGGGTTTCAATGAGAAATAAGAATCTCAGGTACAGTTTTTAGGCCTATTTATCACAGTCCGGAACAAAATGATTAAAAATGAAGTTTGCCTCACATTCTTTTTGGGGTTTCAACATTGTAGCACCATCAGATTTGTTGGTTTGTGAGTACTCAAATATCATAAGTTTATACATTATGATTTATGACTATATGTTGTAGTTATTTGTGGCTTTAACGCATTCCAGGGGGTACACATCTTGTTAGTTTTGCTGGGGATTCCTGTTAAGCTGTGAAACCAACATTATCTTTAACTTAGATATCTGACCATTCTACTGTCATTTTACTATTGTGAATCTAATTTGTTGTCCACTTTCTTAATTTCTCTCTCCAAGGAATGATGCTTTCTTAGGACCTGGATTTTTTTTGAAACTTTTTTTCTGATTGCTGTGTGTTTTAAACAGGGTTATTTCGCACTCATATTCAACACGGGGGGACAAGAATCTCTCCAAGCTTACTGGATTCAACGTCAATAACCGAAGGTTTGATGACAGGAGTATAGAGTCGTCACCAACACCAGGAAACCAGGTGCCTTTATGCATCGTTGAAGAAATAACATTTTTATAGCTTCCTTTTTCTTTTCTTTTCTTTTCTTTTTTGATGATGATTCTAACCAAGATTTGAGCTAATCACTTTTGATTATCTTTTTTTTTTCTTTTTTGCCCTTGTTTTTTTTGTTAATATTGTATAATAGGGAGGTATTACCCAGCTCTCAGAACAAATTTCTACACTAAATGATCGGATGGATGAGTTTACCTCTCGAATCAAAGAGTTGAATTCCAAGTTAATCAGCAATAGAGTTTCTGCCAGCCCTCAAAACAGGGCTGTGCAGGCTGAAGTCTGCAATGGATCTGCTCCCACTTCTTACTTCGTCTCTGGTTTAGGCAACGGTTCCTTTGCTGGATCCATTATTCCAAATTCCTCGTCTTCCTCCCAGCTAGCGAAGGAGTCTCCCTTGATGGAAGAGGTACCATCACCAGTCTCATTATACCTTTTGCTTGAGAATTTGTAATGCTTTTATTTAGTGTGTGTTATAATGATGGCTCTAAGAAAGAGAGAGAGAAGTGAAGTGCTTTTTCCACCCCAAACAAGGGGATTTTTTTTTTCCAAGTTGCAGGGTACAATGTCATATGGAAACCATAATAAACAATTCTGTTGTTTTATGTTCTAATTAAGACATAATATTGCAAATAAGTGAGGAATCTTTGAGGGAATCAAATGTCTTGATTCTCTTATTATTTTTCTTTGGAAAACTTTGATGTGAAATAAGGGTCTACTTGTCCTACGGGTAGTTCTTTTTCATGAAAGGAGCATTAATTGAATTACAAAGAAAGCTGGTTATACGTAGTTATTATATGCTAATAATATACTTGCAAGTAAAATTAGATAAGGGGTTTCTTGGAAATTATTAAAAAGTCAAGCATAAGAAGTACACTGAAAATCTACTTTCAAATATAATAATGCTTAGTATCATATGCTTATTAATCCTCAACAAAACTCAACTCAAAAAAGTCTTTTCCCAACATTTTTGGGGTTAGTTACATAAGATGCTTATTAATCATGCAAGCCAAATAGTAGATTGACTATGTAAGTTGGAGTAAAAAAAAGTGGAGAGCGGGATCAAATCTGAGAAACTGGAAGTTCAACGTAAAAAGCATGACGTAAATTAGTGGATAAATGAAGTTACTATAAACATTGAGGACAAAACTAGAAGAGAGCTAAGTTTTCTTCTCTTGGGTGAATATATGGCAAATTATGTGTTTCTTTTAACCTTAAGAAAATCTAGGTAAAATAGTTGGTTGTTACATTATTCATATGACTTACTGAAAATATCCTAATGGTGACCCTAGGATAATGTTTCTATAAAGGAGTGGTTGTTTGACACCTTGTTCTAAAGGTTGTATGGTATAAGGACTCTGGCTTAATTGCTCTTATCTAGAGTTGTGTTGTCCTTACAATGCTCCAATAATCACACGACCCTAGTTTAAGTTTAAGCAAGGATAATCCACAGGGTGTTTGATTCATTTTGTAATTTATTTGGGAAGAAGATTCTAATTTCCTCTGGTTTGGGGTGTGGGTGGAGTGGGTGTAGGTTCTGATCTTGCCAAGCAACAAATATTCCTACTTGCATCGATTCACCATATTCTACCTTTTACATTTTACTACTTGACTTTTGTTGGGGGCTAGTTCACTTTCTTTTCCTGATTCGTCCCACACTATTTTAAACAGATATCTGGTATTG